>JAGTJP010000269.1:0-24417 GCA_020744175.1 Auriculariales sp. MPI-PUGE-AT-0066 | reverse complement strand
CGGGCATAGCCGAACCTTTCTTGTCTTCCTTCGTTTCAGTCCACCGCTTCTATTTACCATATACATCTACGCTCCGTTGAAAATGATGGTCTCTGGGCTCCAATATTTGTTTGCGCATGCTCAATGACCCCCACTCATCCTTCACCACCACCCCACCTGTATTAACCTCCAGTCCTTTGCTCAAGCCCGTTTTCTGACTACGATATTGCTTTGTAGTAGGAAACGCACTACGCCGTCGCTACGGTCAAGGAGGAGGCGAGAGGTCGATGGACGGCGCGTACGTGAAGCGCGCGAAGCTGGACGTTCCCGTGAGATGTTCTACTATTGGTTGCATCGCTCACGCTTCGTTTCGTTTTCCTCTGCTCATCGTGTTTCGTTTCGTTCTGCTTTGCGTGTTCTGTCGAGTGCTAACCCTGATGACGACGACGCCGATGACGCTTGTTTACTAGATAACGTCACGATCGCACCGCTCAGTGACCTCAAGCAACGCGCGCGCGCGCAGCAACGAGGCGCCGTCAAGGACTTTTGGGACGATGCCGTATGATGTTCATAAAGACTAAACAACAACGAGAGTCAAGACAAAGGCACATGGTCGACGCTTGCGTGCGTCCGTGCGTGCGCACACTACCTTCTGGATGGAGAAAAACCAATAACATAACCATACCACTATGAACCATTGTACGGAAGTCTAACGAAGTATGAACTGGAGCAGAAGCTGCAGAACCCGATATCTACATGAAGTGCGAAGAGGAAAAACATATCTATGGAGATGTCAGGTATTTGGGACGGTAGCGCGATAGCACGACGTGAGGGAGAGAGTGATTTCGTTTGAGCAGAAACGTGGCACGACGTCACTGTGAGATTGAGAGCAGGGCAACGGGTGAGGAAACGGGCAGGGGGATACAAGCGTGTTCTACAAAATCCGACTGTGGGCGATGGGGCGATAGGGGAACAGTGTGTGTGCTGTATGTGTGCGTGTGCGTGTAGGGCAAGGGCAGCGCAACAGTGTGAGTCATATGCGTTCGAAGGAAGCATTCAAACAGGCCTGGGACTGATGAATGAAACGAAACCCCCCGCTATCCGATTGGGCGGGGGGCGGGAGGTTCTATTTTTCAGTGGCACACGCCAGCTGCCGACCACAGCGAGCGAGCGGCAGCCGGGCGGGTGTCATGGTCCCTCGGCAAATGAAAATTTCCTTTTGGACGACGCGGGGAGGGCGGCCGACTGTACGAAAAACAACGACAGCCGAAAGCACACACGAGGTCCTTGGAATTGTAGGTGGATGTCGATTGCACGATTTTTTTTTTTACCCAGGCAGCGCCATGATAGATGCCCGCGGGGTCCTATCGTCATCGTCGTTGTCGTCGTTGCCGTTGTCGGCGTCCGAATCGACCAAATCGTCCAGAAACATCCTATATATCTCCGACCACGCGCGATTGGTCTTTCTGCAGTACGCCCGAATGCGGCTGAGCACTTCGCTCTCACGATCTTCGTCGCGACCCGGATGGTACATAGTACTAATACTGCGCACCCACACGCGACCGTCGAGCCAAGCGAGGACGTCCGCAGCGACAGTATCGCTCATATGCGGTCGAAGCCAAAATGGACCACGAGGCCGGAAGGGAATCGAGGATGGGTCGTGGGATGGCGACCCGACGACGAGACGGGTGAGGTGCGGGAAGCCGTTTGCGAGTGTGCAGAGTTGAGTGGGGTCGGCGTCGAAGCCGCTGTCGAGACGACGAGCTCGCGGACGCGGTGCGGCGGACCGCTGAAGTGAGTGCACAACGTTGGAAGTCGTTCAGGGTGGCGAGGACGAGTGCGCGGAGGCTGATGGAACATTGGTAGAGGTATGCGAGACATTTGCGGCTGACTGAGGCGTCAATGAAGAGACGGCGGAGTGCGGGGAGGACTGGCGGAGGGTCGTAGACTGTCGTGTGGCGCGGTGCTTCGATGGCAAGCGTGTGTGCGGCGGGAAAGACACCTAGAATTGGTGCAGCACGTTCGGGTCGGAGATGTGACTGCGCATGCTGAGATGGGTGATCCTACGTGCGGCGGGTGCAGCGCGCAAGACGGCGAGTTGGGCTTTGTCGAACGCGAACGTGTCCGGGATCTCGAGGTGTGCACAAAGCAAGGTCACGTGCAACGCGCGCACATTCGGGAGGAGTTGGAGTAAAGCGGGGATGGCGGCGAGGTCGACGGTGGTACCATAGTACGCGCTCTGGCATCCGATGCTCAAGGCGCGCACTTCGGACGGCAGCCTCGACCGCGCCCGTCGCAATTGGTGCACCTCCCGGACGAACGCAGCAAACGCGCTCCGGTACACCACCTCGTCCGCCGTTGCTCGGATCCGTACCTTCTGGAACAACAACACCCGCGCTCGCGTCATCCACAGTCGTCCCACAAGCATCAGCGCAAGTAACGTCCGGTTGTCGTGGTGGAATACACCTCCTCGGTATGGGTCTAACGCTGCCCACCCGACCACCATGTCTGCTATCTCAACCGGCGGGCAGAACGGCATCGCGCCAGTCGTCGGTGGTGCCGGGAAGCCAGAGTGTGCTAAATAACGCGCCCACGAGAGAGAGCGCCTGCGGCGGTAAACTCCGCATTTCCGTACCCTCTTTTTTTTTTTTCAAAATATCGCCGGCCATCACCTCGATGTTTATAAGTCCGCGTGTAATACTATGCAAAAGCTAGGTTTAAGGGTCATCGGGACTATGTCCAAACTCACGTTGCTGTCGTAACAGCATTTTGCCACGTGTTTCTCATCGGCCGCCTGGCGAAATGGCATCGCGTCTGACTACGAATCAGGAGATTGCAGGTTCGACCCCTGCGGTGGTCATCTATTTACTCTTGCCGAACTTCGGCCCATGTCCTCTTTTTCTTGTTCGCCAGATCTGGAAATGTTCTGCGCTCGAACAATGCGTCAGGCAACCCACAGTTCGAGCTGCTAGTGCATCCAGTTATTTGATTTCTTCCCATATGCGCCCTGGCTCCAGAGTTTGCTCCATTCGGCCCCGTTCGTCCCAGTTGAGTTCTAGTGCCTTGGCTGTCCTAACTATCTGATCTATCGCGTTCAGTCATTGGCAGCGTGTCCAAAATTCACCACCAGGCGAGACCAGGTTCCTTCGGAACGGGTCACGGTGTCGCCGCGGAGCCCACACCGCGTACCAACCACAGCATGCATTTGTCACGGTCACAGTGGTCTGCCGATTTCCTCAAGTTTTATCGCGCCGTCGTAAAACGTAGAATTTTCACCCTCGTGTCACGATTAGTAGGAAGGAAAGGAAAGTATGTTGATGTTGATGACCGGATGCGCTGTCAATGGTAGCGCAGCGCCGCGGCCCGTGGCAGACTCTTCGGTCTTTGGATGTCTCAGACTTGGCATCGCCGGAGCTCTGTTCGCATCCTCGAATGTGACGACAGCTTTGTCGGGAGCGAGATCCGATTTGTACTATCATGATCGCACAAGCTTCGGCGCTGCAACGGCTGCTCCCGGCGTAACACCTCTCTTTCCTTCCTTCATCCGTCAACGAGTCCAGAGCAGCTTCGAGCCGCATCTCATAGTAGCAAAATAGCGCTATAATCGCTTATGACAAAAAATCCAGCGCTGCGACACGGGTTGGTGAACAACGAACGACACGAAGGCCTCAAGTTTGCACACTTCAGTCGTGCATTTCATCACTTCAGTGCACATTTCAGATTGTGTGACTTGGCTTTCGGATGCTATACAGTTTATGAAACAATGGCAGCAGGATCAACCTCCTCAACCGACGATGATATTAGCCACAAGGTTCTCACCATCCGCCACCGTATACTTGATGCTATAGTTCCTACCCTTGGCGCTCTTAACGCTATAATCAGCGCGCTGGGCCTCACGCGCCGCATGCCGGCCCTGGCCCTTATCATCCTGATAATACTGCGCCTGGATGATAGTCGCCGTGTCGCCATTAGCGAGGCCCGTCACGATGTCGCCCCAACGTTTGTAGTTGTGCACGCCGAACGCAAACGTCACTTCCTCACCGCTCGTCTCACTACGGAGGCGTAGGATGCCCGACGTGCCGCTACCGTTCATCTTGAGGACGTGTGCGCCTTGGTTCTCGTCCCAAGTCCCGCCGTTGGCGTAGTTCCAGACCGTCTTCTCGACGACGCGGAAAGGGTTGCTCACGTCGGTCTGGTAGATCCGGACGGTGATGGTGTAGGCGGACATTGCTGAGATGAAGGATGGGATCGTCAACGTTCTCGGAGGACCGGTGAGACAGTGGTTGGTGAGCGAAAAACGAACCTTGCTCGGGTTTCGGTTCGAGGGAGTGCTTGCTGAGGAGATGGCTGGTTTCCGTCTGGCTTTTATATTCCAACGGTCTCCTCCTCCGCCCCTTCGAAACTCAACATTGCAGCTGGATGGGTGGAGTGGAATGCTCTCAGAAGCCCCTCCTCCATCCACCGCGCACATGTCTGACCCTCTTCGAATGGCGACAGCACTCCAAGACCCTGCTTCTCTGTAGAGTTAAGTCGCCATCGAGGGTGCCAGTAACATCGGTAATGCGGGGCTTAGATGGCCATATTCGTTCGAGGGTTGGTTTACTCCCAGTATAACAACTGAGACGAAGACCGCGGATCTCAGAATTCGGCGTCACATGCTCGGTGCTCTAATGTTTTCTAAACGTCACGACCCTGTGCTGTGCCGCGCTAGAATCACGAACGGTGCGTCACGAACGTGCACGATTTAATTGATTTGACCAAAATCCTGCTCTTATGAAAAGTTGCAGGATGTCCTTGTATGTACGGTATACGTAGCTTCCGGACGCCAAATTACTGGGCGAAGCGCAGCACTGGCATTTTGGGCAGGGAAAAAAACGCTTGGCAAGGTCATCCCGAAGCCAAAGTATGTTCGAGAGGGTGTTTGTTAGTAGGTTTTCGATGGGTTTCACGTTTGTATTGCCTTCGCGCAATCCCTCGTAGCTACATCAGATTCCGTGAATAGATCCGACATGCGCTCTTTTGCGCCCTCAAAACGTTTGTACAAGTAGAGTTCCCGGAACAAGATGGCTGGATAATCGCAGTCTGGCGGTAATGCATTATGGTCATGGCGTGGAATGATCGTGTGGGTCGCCGAGAAGTAGGAAGAGACGGCAAAGCCTGAGAGTATGTAGCTGACGGATGGGTTGAACGGGGAACACGAGCCGCAGTCAGGACTGAACTAGGCAAACAGTGGCATGAGAAAAAACAGACGGAGGAAAATCAGGGTGTCTACCGCATGTAGTGTTTGTGGTACCGGGCGGCGTTCTCAGAGTGCGCACATGACGCCTGAAGCGGCGACAACTAACTAGAAGCGAGCCCCTAGCAAACTAACGAGACATTACGGTATAGCAAGACAGGAAACATGGCGTGTCAGTGAGGGTGGACGGTAGTAGCTTGAAAGAGCGGGGCGCTTGACAGCGTCTACCGGACATTCACAAGGGTACACAGTACGTACGAGCCACTTAGTATCCTTGATGCAGGCTTGAATGGCCTGGCCTGGACGTTAGGAACGCATGCAGGTATTCTTCCTTCCTGGGCTTCACGGCATTCTCAAACCCTCACAATATTTCTCTCCAAGACGAATGCGTGTTGCAAAACCTTGCGGTGGGGATGAGTACATGCACTCCGGGCGTTGGGCAGGCGCGTGTGCACTACATGTCAAGCCCTCCAAGCCCGAACAAACAGGATGCTTCAAACGTGAGTAACTAATGCTGCAGCGGGGGAAGAGAACAAAAGATGAAAAGGGGGGGATGATCGAGTCGGGAGCATTCCTTCATACGAAGAAACAACGTTTACTGGTCGAGCGCGGCAAAGTCGGTCTTGACGCCGAACGCCGCGTTGAACGTGTCGGCGGCTTTGCCGGTGAACCCGAGGCTGGCGACATCAGTCTCGGTCTGACGGCACAGCTTGACGGTGGCGTCGTCGTTGGTGAAGCCGCACTTGTTGACGAGCGTGTCGCAGTTGGAGCGCAGGATGATGTCGATGTTCTTGGCGCTGCCGTGGGGGTAGTCGGCTGCGTTGAGCGGCAGGAACGTGAACTCGGTTGCTGCGCGGCCCTCGAAGCCTGCGCCGAACTTGACGGTGGGTGCGGTGGCACAGTTGCGGAACGTCAGGGTGCCGGAGGCATCCTTGTCAACAACCGACTGCTGGGCGGCGGGCGCGGTCGTGTCGACGCTCGCGAAGTTGCTCGTGAACCCGAGTGCGGCGTTGAACACATCTGCGGCCTTTCCGTCCTTGCCGAATGCGGCGGCGTCTTGCTGGCCTTGACGGCAGGTCTTGACAATGTCGTCAGCGTTGGTCAAGCCGCACTTGTTGACAAGGGTGTCGCAGTTGGACTGGAAGATGATCTGAGGGTTGAGAGCAGACTAGACAAGATGTCAGAACTAGATCTGTGGCTGGGAGAAGGCTTCCAACTTACGCCATGGTTGAATTCCGTGAGGTCGGCCGGGAGGAACGAGAACTCGTCGCCTTGCGGTTGTCAAGTCCAGCACCGAAGGTGACGGATGGGTTCGTGCAGGAGCCGAACTTGAGGTTACCAGTGTTGACGGGCTCGACGCTGCCGGTCGCTGCAGGGGCGTGGCGGCTGAGGTGGTGGTGGTAGCGGCCGCCGATGAAGAGTCCGCAGCGCTGGATGTTGGCGCGGCGGTCGCGGTCGGCGCAGCAGTCACAGTGACGGTGACAGTCGCGGCGGCAGGGCAGGAGTCGTCGACATTGTCGTCCGTGCCGTCGTCCGCGCCATCATCCTGGTTGTCGGATCCGTCATCGACATTGTTGTCAGCAGGCGGCGCAGCAGCACCACCATCAACCTCGCAAGTGCCAGTGTTCTGGTTGTTGGAGCTACCGGTTCCGGCGTTCGCGTTGTTGTTGTTGTTGTTGCCAGTGTTCGAGTTGTCGTTCTGGTTGTTGTTGCCGTTGTTGTTGTTGTTGTTGCCACCAGCGCCGGCGACAGCAGTGTTGATCTCATCGGCAGTCGCGTCCTCGACGAGGAGGTTCTGCGAGATGATGCAACCGATGGCATCGTTGGCGTCGTCGCAGGTGTTGCCCTTCGCGGTCGCGTCATTAAGGTCACCCGGCGCGAATGTGCCCGACTTGAGCGCGTCGAGCGGGTTGCCGCCGATGCTCGCAATCTGGCGCGCGAGCTCGAGCGTAATGCCCTTGTTGATAGCTGCCGCACCCGCCGAAGCCGGGTCCTGGTGCTGCGAGAGCGCTGCGATCTCCGGGTTGACCGGCGTGAACGCCGTGCATGCGACGCTCGCCAGGCCGACCTTGCCCGTGTTACGCTCAATCGCACGGAAGATGAGTGCGTTTGTCATGCCTTCGATGTCATTCGCCGCCTTTGCGTTGGTGAAGGCACGGTCGGCGACACCAGTCTGCAGGCAGTCGGTGTCCTGGAGACCGCGAACCACGCATCGTCGAGTTATCGGCGCAATGTCGAAGGTGGGGATGGCGGGCACGGAAAGAGCAAAGTTGTATCACAGCGGCGAGTCGGGGATGATAGGGGTCGGGAGGACGACCAACACCGAGAAAGATGCGGAGCGCAGAAATAGAAGGAGGAGTCAGCAGATCCATCAGAGTAACATTGCAGCGAGGAACACTAACGGGGAACTTGCCCTGGCCCTGCGACGCCGCAGCATTACCGAGGAGCGAGAAAACGGCGTCAACGATACCGTCAGGATTGTCCTTCTTGAGGAACGTGTTCGTAATGCGAAGGACGGCCTCGTGGCTGTGTTCTGTTCAAAGCAGGAGACATGGGTCAATATGCTGGCAGAAAATGAAGAGCATGAGAGGAACGCACCCTGCGGAACTTCGCGACGGACTGGGTAGGCGGCAACGAGGCCAACAAAGGCAGCGAGCGCGACAAACGACTGGGTAATGCGAACCATTATGCTTCAGAGAAGAGACCGACTCAATCGGCGAGGTTTAGAGATCGGAGGGTGTTGGGGTGTGCGTGAAAAATGAATGAAATGTGCGTTCTCGGAAACGAATCGATCGTTCGAGGAAGACGCAAGTTGAGAGTGTGTCTTGGAGAGAGACAAAGAAGAAAAACGCGCAGCGAAAGAGACGAAATGAAACCTGTTCGACAGGTCCGAGGGAACGGAGGGCAAGGCGAGGTTTGGGAAGGAACCGTGTTGCTTCCAACGTCGCCTCTTTATACGACCGGGTGAACTGCGCGTCTGACGGAGCAGAAACGAAGGAAAAGAAACCAGGCACGTTGTCATGGCCGTAACTGTTGGTTGCCATCGCGGCTAACATTGGGTGTGAAAGATGGCAAGGTGATAGATCGGGAGCTGTGGATTCCGCCGAGGAAATGCCATGATAGTAAGCAAACAGTCTCGAAGCAGCAACAAGTCGAAATGGGGCTCTGATAGAGTTCAAAGGGCAATAAGAGATATGCCTTGGAAGACAGCCTGTAGCGGTTGAAAGAAATCTTCGCAAAGCAATTAGTGAAGTTTGCCTCTGCTCGTTGCGCTCCTCTCAACTGAGGTATGCAGCTACGCTCCGGAACGGCGGCCGCGACCGGCCGCGATCCGTTCCTAACATGGATTACTCGACGTACTGATGTGAACGCCGTTGATGCTCTACTGATCGCAGGTACGAACCTTGCGCACGGTGACAGGGTAACGTGCGCGCCACGTGCATATGCTCAAGCCGATTACCCGAAAGCGATTGCAACGACTCGTGAGGATGCAACGACCGTTGGGATGGCAGTTCGAACCGCTCAAACACCACAGATTTACAGGGAACGATGTCGTCGGCACGCCTGACTGCGAAGGCCGCGGAGCCCACGGAGCTTCTGGAAGTTAGGTGTTGGGCCGTCGCGAACCATCGTCAGAAAAAATCAAGTTGTTGCCGCCGTTGCGCGATTACGCACGGTTTAGCATCATTAACGGTTATGCAATACAGAAAGGCGTGGAAGACATCCATCATTCAGCACGGAGAATATTGGATGTGGATGTGACAGATGGCTCGTTACAGCCGGTCGTACGATCACTCGCGGCGCAAGCATATGAAAAATGAGTCTCAATACAATCAAAAGAGCGGCGCCGTGCCGTTCGTTGTCCCCTGAGACACCGAAGCCATTACCACTCAAGGTCGAGCCTTGGCGGTTACTCACAAAGTCCGCGAAACGCGGAGTTGTTCAAGAAGGCACAAAATCAAAACGAGAGCAAGAAAAAGACACGAGTGCGAGGTTTGTACTCAATGACGAGGGTGACCTGGCAGGAAGGGGCCTGCTATCCACTGATAGTGACATGCGCAAACCACTGATTCTTGCCCAGGGACAGCGCAATTTAGCTAACGTAGTAAGATGGGCGCGTTTACGGGCGCGATGGTGGTGCGTGCTGTGATTTACGGGGGAAAAAATAGATGGGCGAAGGTGAACAGACTGGTTAGTTTTAGAGCGCCGCTTTACGATCGGAACGTCGCGGAACTTTCCATCCATTCTCCATTCCAGGCATAATGATCATTGAGCACAAGTACACCACTCCTGATACTTTTGTTTCAAAGAACTAGAAACTTAGCCTGGAAATGACGAATCAGCCACATCCTCACGTCTGAAGGTAGACTTGTTCCCACTCACATGTTCGGCTTTAGGTCCATGTCAAAGTTGGCAGCAGAAAATCTCCAAGCACCGCGATACTTCCAGCTGAAGACCCACTTTGTCAAGATCCTGACGATACCGGGAATTGGCGGAAACACATTGGACCACTTGCCGCCCTCGAACGCACGGTCCGAATTTGTGAAGAACATTGGCAGCGCGAGGCTCTTGTCGACACTCGCCACCATCTTTTTCCCGTGGACCTCGTCCATCTTCGCGATTGGTATGTTAGGGAAACGACGCCCGAGTTCGAGCAGCGTCGGGATCTCGTCGCCGAGATGCGCAATGAGCGCGGAGGCGAACGCGTCAATGAGCTCCTTCACCCGCGATGCGTCCAGCGTTTCAGGTGACTTGCGTACTTCGGCGAAGTAGGTATTGAACTCGCCCAGGGGCTTCTGGAACACCTCATGTTGGTTGACGTTGGCTTGCATCACGTCAGCCTCGCCGGTGGCATGGTCAATTTCAGGGAAGAACCTGCAGAGGTCACTCGAGTTAGGCTGCGAGCCGCCAATCGGTTTCACCGCTTGTACGTACCACAGCTCCTCTCCAGTATGGTGCGCGTGAACGAAATCATACCAAGACAACGAGAAGGTGATGAAGTCAGCTTTGTCGTTTGTCGTTCCTTTCTCAACGACAAGAGGCGCGTGATTGTATATCGAGTTCAATCCTGGGGGAACTGGATGAACGAAGCCGCGAAGAAGTGCTTGCAAACCCCCACCTCGTGTAATGATATTATGAATTCCCGTCATAACGACCGCGCAGTGGTAGAAGTCAATAGGCACCTACAAGATTGCGAGCGTTAGTTACACATAGGAGTGATGTTCTAGCACGGCACGCACGTCCTCTGGTTTCTCTGGAACATGCGTAAGTGGAAACGGCGAGGCACTCCAGTGCGTTTTGGTCTCAGTCGCCGCAAGAGCCATCGTAAGACGAGGAGAGAGGAGATTGACTGGGACGTGATGCTCCTTGTCAAGTTGACCGCGCCCATATTTAGCTGAATCACGATTGGGTCGTTGTTCGCTTGACAGCCCGCATACGAGACACCGGATCATGAGTGGCTGTTCCTGTGCGCGAGTCCGAGCTGTTCTTGGACAATTCCTATTGGAATCGCATGTTCACCATCATCAAGCCGGCTTTAATCTATGTTGAATGCCACAACATGAGTCCTCGAGGAACAACCTAGCAGCACCCGCGAGGTCGGACAGACTAAGTTCAAACCTCAAGAGGATTGATAGATCGCCAGATCGCTCCACTTGCCCAGGGCTTCTTGCTTTCTCGGATGTGCGTGCACAAAAGCGGTTAAGTGCTCTGCAGCGAACCTGATTATAGACTTCACGCGGTGACTCTTTATTTTGAAAGGCAGCCTCCCCGCAAGCTCGCTAGAAGAATGTGAGATTAAATTTGCCGCTGTTCCCTCTGCCAGCCGGTCACAGCATCAGTATCATTTAGGGGTACTCGGAGACTCGGTGAGTAAGCGCAGACTGCGCAGTGGGTACCGGGGAAGTGCTGGCATCGGCAATTTCCCCTCTACAGCACATTCACTGGGTTTGATGGCTTCTCTCGGCAGATCAGGAACACGCATCGCGAGCTGCGGATACTGTGAGATGAACACTTGGGTGGACTTTCACTTATTCATGTCATGGTCACCATGTGACTAAACAGTCCTGCCCCGCCCTAAACACTTCTGATAGAGAGGGTGAAATGTGCATTACTGCGTCACATTTGATGTCCATCCCGTCGCACGGCAGGAAAGACCCTTTACAGATTGTTGCGGAAGGTTGGGATGAGCTGTATTGGGGTTATATGTATGATCAAATACAGAATGGTGACAGAAATAGCGAGCAAAGTCACATTACGCAGAGCTGCGCACAAGCCGGGCAACCTCACCTGCGTTTTGAAGCCCGACTACTGTCCTCGGGCGGCGAGCCTCTCCGTTTCCTATGAAATGGGTCAGCCAATTGGACTCAACTGTGAATCTGCATACCTCGACGACCGCCTGCCATCATCTTCTTCGCGGTCTCGGTCGCGATCCCTACTCTTGTTGCGGTCGTGCTCGCTACGGTCCCTCTCCCGGTCCCTCTCCCTGTCGCGATCTCTTTCCCTGTCGCGACTGTCCCGGCTGTCCCGGTCACGCTCGCGCTCACCGCCTGCTCCGTAATCGAGGTTTTCAGCTGTGTCTTGCCGGTCACGGTCCTTGTCACGGTATCGGGCGCGCGGGCCAGTCGGCACGTTCGGTGGTAGCGGTGACGTTGCGCGAGCAGGCTGCGGGGCAGCGGCAGCTCCACGCCCGCCGCGCGCTGCAGCGAACCCGCCTCGTGCGCGAGGTGCACCTGGAATCCCGCGCGACGGACCGGTAGGAACGGACGGCGGGCCACGCATAGGCGCAGCGGGAAGGCTTGCAGGGACCTGTAATGGGACCTGCTGCTGGGGTGGTGGTTGTTGCTGATGATGAAATACTTCGGGTCCTGGTACGCCACCAGAGAAATCCGGACCACCCATGAAACCTTCTGGCCCAGAGTGCATCATATTGCCGTTATTGTCGTCCTGGCCAGACATCATGCCGTCCATGCCCATGCCACCCATACCCATGCCATCCATGCCGCCCATTTGGCCCATTTGACCCATGTTCATGTTTCCCATGTTGGGTGGAGCAAAAGTCGCGGCCATGGCCATTTGCCGCAAGTCCGCGGGAAAGGCTGCCACTTGCTCTTCGTTCATCTGGGTGTAATTCTGAGCGGAGAGCGGTCGTGAGCGGGATTGAGTATGGGAATTATTTGCAAACTTACCAAGACCTTCTCTTTGAGCACTGATGCAAGATCTCCAAGCTCTTTGCGGCGGTAGCAGAACGCCTCCCAGCTGATCTCGTCAAAGCCATAGTTAAACCAGTCGCTCAAGTCGCTGCCGGGTCGTCTCCAGGATTTGTCTGCCATTGCCGCGAGATCAATCTCGAGCACACTACGGCCATCGTCAAGCCTGCCAACCGCGTTGAGGTTGATTTGGGGATGGGATGCTGGGGCCGTGGCCGCCGGAAGAGTGGAAGTGTCCACGCCGTCATCAGGCTCATCCACGACTTGAACCGCTACAATCTCAGCAATGACTGGCGTTGGAGCAGGAAGAGACGGAGCAGGAGTTGTCGCTGGCTGCTGCATGACAGGCTTTTGTGGCAGAGGCGCAGGCGCACGGGATGGTATGGCCGCGTCCCTCTGGATTGGTGTGTACTCGGTCGTTAACGCGGGGCCAGCTACAGGAACTGCAAAAGCATTAGAATCCGCAGATACATGAGTTTAAGCGCTCCGGGCGGGTAGTAGGGTCTCAAAAACGAGAGTGCAGGCTCACCTAGTGGTCTTGACGCCACCGGGCGATTGGGCAAGCTTCTACAAATCAGGTAAATCATGGCCTACAGCCAAAAACAATCCGCGCGCACCGAAAGTCAAGTGCACGAGTTGGTGCTTCCGTGATAATTTCGATGTCCTGACCATTTCACAAGTCAGTGCACATTTCGCTACACCCAAAGTAAAGCGCCCATACATCTTCACTATCTTCTTCCACCGTCGAGTCACCGTCGTCGCCATCAAGCTCCATATCGCCATTTTGTTGGGAATGTATTGTCGGCACCGATGGCACTTGAACGATTTCCGCCATAGCTTCGCTCCTGAAGCGCAACGTTAGACCTTCGTATCGAATAGTATCATTGAGTGCGAGAGCCGCACGGTATAGTTTCTGCATATGGAAGAAGCTATGATTCAGTGGCTCGACAAACGAGAACGACGTATTGCGCACCGATTGGCATATGGCTAGTGTCGGTTGTTGATGGTCCACCTGCACCAACTGGAACACCGCCATACAAAAACTCGTCCTCGTCCTCATCCATAATGCGCGGGTTGCTTGAGGCGTTACGTGCTCGAGTTACTTGAAACTGCGAGTAAGAGGCAGACCACGGTTCAAAGTCCGAAGCGCGCTGCTTTCATCCTGCCTCTCAACCGGTCGTGCACACCATTTCTAGTGCGACTCGATCTTTTTGCCTTAGTTATTGTGCATTGCTGCGAGTACATCTCACTGAAGCGCCAGTCGAGTTCGGAGACAGCAAGCAGCAATCTCGACCAACCTCGACACTCGACCCTGGCTCGATACCCAAATTTCCATATATAGTTGACTGGCGGCACACCATGCCTTTGTTTGGGTTGTTACCCTGTCCAACGGCTTGCCGAGGGAACACGCACGCTGCTGCGGCCGCTTCCTGAGCACCCGTAGGCTCCCGCAGCACGTACCTGCCAATCATTGTCAGTGTTTTTAACTGGCGTGCATGCCGCTCGGAGTGGTATTGCTCGTGTTCCCCTAACAGCATATCTTTTGCTTGTACCTCTAGGCTATTTGAACCGCTCCTGCATTTGACCACCAACCAAGAGCACCGCACTCGATGTCGAACACTACTACTACATCAGCTCACTGGGCCGAGCACCCATTTGCCTTGGTTGTCCCACCCGAGAAGCCAACAGAAACACTCAGCCAGACCGACGAGGCATGCTACAAACTAGCTGTGAACATGGCACTCTGGCACAACATCTTTTTCAGAGGTGTGGCTCAGGACTACGCTTGCCATAACGTGTCTAACAATGACTCTTAGGCCTCAACTCGCTGTACAACTATGCACCCCACGTGGCCAACGGCTCAGTGCGCGACAAACACGATCTGGCCACCTTTGGCCTCGTGTGGTGCAACATGCTAGAGGAGCATCACGACGGCGAGGAAGAGATCCTATTCCCTGCTTTGGAAACAGCCTCAGGCAACGCGGGGCTTATGGCAGCTAACGTTGAGCAGCATAAGGTGTTCCACTCCGGATTCGCCAACCTCAAGACGTATCTCGACTCTGTGATGGCCGACCCCGCAGCCTCTGTCTTCGACGGTACCCGTCTTCAGGCGCTGATTGACGCATTCGCGCCTGCGCTGCTGCAACACCTGCACGATGAGATTCCGACCCTGATCGACTACGGTCATCAGTTCCCCGCCGTCGACGTGCAGAAGATCAACACGGAGTTTGCCCGAGCGATGCGTTCCCGTAGTCCCGGCCTAGTGCGCGGCTTTGCGGAGAACCTACCTTTCATGTCGGTCTGCCACGACGACGCTTTCGACGGTGGTAAATGGCGGGATCACTGGCCCCGCCCGCTCAAGGTTCTTGCATCTGTGGCGAAATGGACGCTTTACTGGCCAAATCGCGGGGCTTGGCGTTTCGCGCCTTGTTCATTTGACATGGAATTGCAGCCAGAGATGTGCGTCCATCTTCGTCATGTTCTGTTCCTGGCTGATTTCGATTGACAACGCAGGACAATTATTGCCTCGCAGGCACGTAGTCTTTAGACGTCAGCATGGGATGTTGCTTCGTTCCCCGCCTCGGTAAAATATCTCTCATACAACTTTCACCATCTTCTCCACTACTACTGATGCCGCGGAACAAGATGCATACTGAACTGCATGTGGAGAAGCTGCAGAGGGAGAGAGCACGACAAGGACTACTGTGAGGATGATGATGTACACCTGAAGCGCCTCTTCATTCTGTTGAACACAGAATTCCTTCGCTTCGCCCTATAGCTACTATCGCTTCCGAGCGCCTAATCCAACTCTGCAGAGTTGAATTAAGCGCCCATTTGCTTCCGTTTTACTTCCGCTTAGTACTATAGCTGCATCGGGAAGCACCGGGATGTCCCCTGGTTGCCTTTCTCCCGCTGCAGGTCTGTAACACTATCACACTCTAGCTAGAATCACAACTTATGGTTGCCTTTCTCCCGCTGCAGAGTTTCACAGTGTTTAACAGGTTATGAGCCCCGCGCACTAGGTGTCTACTTTTCATACACCACCTCGAGCACAACACTCTGCACAGCGATCCATCACTCCGATCAACACACACGCTTACCAGAAAACAGGAGAGCATATCGCTCACCTATCTGAACAGCAAGTGTTACGATCAGAGTTTCTGATTTCCTTGATTACCCGTGTCCCTGAGCAGTGAGCAGACTAGTCCCGAGCGACTAGACCCACATCGTTCCTGTATCCATCGCCCCTCACTCCTGCATACGAGCTCCAGCCACAAGTATAGCTGGTGCCAGGTGTACCTGACGGGAAGTCGGCATCTGATACTCTGAAACTGCCTTCGGGTAGCGCGAGCCTCTCAGACAGCAGCCCGTGCGATTCATAGGAGCCTGTGTAGCGAGAATCCCTCGCCTTGCTCTCTAAGCCCTTCTGACGGTGCAAACCGAGGAAGTAAAATAACCCCTTCTGCTGTCGACGAGTTGCCACAGAGAAGTAAACAGACCCTCGCCTGCCCTGCACTACACACGCACATCGAGGAACATCCAACAAAGGCATTTTATCACACACACCATGTCTGGGCACGACACATCGCTAAGTTGAAAAGCTCACAGCTACCAACTACGCGACATGGTCACTCGACATGAAATCATATCTGCTTTCCAAGGGCTGGTGGCGTACCGCAATGGCACTACCACCAAACCCACACCCAAGGACCCCGCAGCGCCGAAAGACGCTGAAGTCACCGCCATAGCAGACTGGGAACAGCCGAACGAAAGGATCGCAGGATCAATCTTCTTCACTCTTGGACCCGAAGAGCGCACCACTGTACAAAACGACATGGAAGACGGCGCGAAACTGTGGGCAGCAATCAAAGCTCGCCACATCACCAAACAGGCCAGCTCGCGCTTCAATGCTTACAATGAGTTCTTCAGCCTTCGTCTCCAACCAGGAGAGAAACTGGACGTCTTTGCTGGAAAGATCGCGGACGCTATGCGTCGCATCCAGGAGTACCGTGAGCCTGGCTACGATATCAAGAAGCTGGACTCCGAGCTCTCCTCCATGGCTATTGTACGAGCACTCTCTGAAGAAAAGAGTTGCTCCATGCTTGTCACCAGCCTCCTCGGCGACGACAACAAGCTTGGAGACATACTTGAGCTTCGCAAGCGCCTAGTTACTGAAGACATCAACCGCGAGTCCAACCCCACCATGTACAACTTGAAGAAGACCAGTCATGGCGTACTCGTGGCAGAGTCCACTCCAGCCACTCCTCCGTCCACCGCTGCCGCCGTCACTCCTAACGCTACTACAAAGCCGAAGGAGAAAGTCAAGTGCTCCCACTGCAAGAAGAACGGTCACATCGAAGAACACTGCCTAAAGAAGAAAGTTGAGGAGAAGGACAAGCTTATAGAAGATCTCAAAAACGCGCTGGCACTACTGCCAATGACAACTCAGTGCACCACGTCACCTCCATCACCCCAACTATCATCGAATCGGCACGTATCGCTCTCTCAGCCATTGACAAACGTGTAATTGACGCATGGTTAGCAGACTCCGGCGCCACAGCTCATATGACGCCATCAAAGGAGTTCTTCACGACCTACCACAAGTCAAACGCCACAGTTCGCGTAGCCGATGGAAACATCGTACCAGCAGCTGGGGTGGGCACGGTTGTATTTGTACCATGTATAAATGGCGTCGATAGTGATCCAATAGCCTCTCAAATGTCCTTCACGTACCACAACTCCAATGCAATCTGATCTCCACAAACTATCTGGTCAAGGAGAAAAGAATGACAATGTCTGCAAAGAACGATAAAATGATCTTTTCCCTCAATGACAAGATTACGTTCACCGCAACCATTGGAGACAACTTCTTAGGCTACGCCGACATGAAGCTGGTACAGACCGATTCCCCAGTCGCTGCAGCACACCGCGCCACACTTCCCATGGACCTCTCCCTATGGCACAGACGCACCATGCATCACAATGCCGCAGGGATTGAAAGAGCCATCCGTGAAAGTATGATTACCGGCATCCGCATTGATAGCAAAGTCAAGCTTGACCCCATTTGCGAACCATGCCTCGCCGGGAAAATGCACGCCAACCCTTCAAATCAACTGGAACCAAGACTCAGGAAATACTCGGACTAGTACACGCTGACCTGGTTCAAATGCCAGTAGCAACACTGTCAGGGTACAAATACTTCGTTGCATACCATGACGACAAGTCAAAGCATGCACGTAGCATACCTCCTGAGAAAGAAATCCGAAACGTTTGCCGCATTCTGCCAGTTCAAGGCTTTCGCGGAAAACCAAACAGGACGGAAAATCAAAGCGTTCCAATGCGATGAGGGAGGTGAATTCACGGGAAAGATTGGGACAACCTCCTCGCTGAAAGCGGTATCCTCAGAAGAGACTCCACGCGCAACAGACCCCAACAGAACGGCGTCGCTGAGAGAGCCAACAGAACCATCGTTGAAGCAATCACAGCCATACTCGCAGAGTCAGGACTCCCTCAGTCATTCTGGGGAGAAGCGCTCACAGCTTTTATCCACGTGTGGAACAGGCTCCCATCGTCATCCTTAACAGGAAAAGATGAGCCCAAAACCCCATACGAGCATTGGTACGGCACCAAGCCTGACCTCAGCCACCTCAGAGTCTGGGGATGTCGCGCATACACACACGTACAACGTGACAAGCGCAACAAACTAGACTGGCACATGATCCATGCGTATTCATTGGCTACCCTCCTGGGTTCAAAGGATGGAAAACATGGGACCCTATCACAAAAAAGGTGCACATATCGGAACGCGTCGAATTTGACGAGAGGTACTTCCCTCTTTCCAAACTAGACAAGGGACAGGAAACTGTAGAACCTACACAGACATTGGACTTCGGGGGGGTAGACGATTCAGAAGACGAACCAACACGTCCAAAGTCTATTCCAACAACCCCTACAGCTCCAAATATGCCAGTAGCACCATCTACTCCTCCACGTCCACTAGCCACAACGATCCCAGTGCCACCACCCGCGCCTGAAATCAGACGAACTGGGAGACAATCCCAGCCTGTCAGAGATTGGCGTTCTCCACTCGCAGATCGCCTGCCAGCACCAGTCACAACACCAATCCTCGCCGACCCTCTACACGTTTCACAAGAAATAGAGGAAGAGAGGACAGATGCTGAGCGGATTGACCGAGAACTGTCAGAGGATATCAATGACGACGAAGATGTACACACCGCCGCCAATGTTGACATAAACGTCGGAGAACCACGTACCTTCAAAGAAGCCATGACACGCCAAGACTCAACGAAGTGGGCAGAAGCCTTCGCCGAAGAAATGGCAGCACATGAGCGAAACGGTACCTGGGAAATCATCGAGAAACCTGACGGAGTAAAAGTTGTCGGATGCAGATGGGTATGCAAGATCAAGCGCAAAGCAGATGGATCAATCGAACGCTACAAAGCCAGACTGGTTGCACGCGGGTTCACACAACAACACGGAGTCAACTACTTCGAGACGTTCGCACCCACAGCCAAGATGGCCTCTATCAGGACCGTCCTTGCACTAGCGGCAGGACTCAACCTGAAACTGCGATCCATAGACATCAGCAATGCCTTCCTGAACGGTGATATCGACGCCGACGTATACATGGCTCAGCCTGAAGGGTTCGCTCTAGGAGGAAAGAACATGATCTGCAAACTGCGCAAGGCACTATACGGCACCAAACAAGGTGCCCGCGCATGGCAAATCAAGTTACATCACACCCTCACCACCGAGCTCGGATTCAAGGCCATATACAGCGACGGGTCATTCTTCGTGTATAGGAAGGAAAGCGACTTCGCAATGCTACCCTTCCACGTCGACGATGGAACTTTCGCAGCGAGCAGCAATGAACTCATCGACGACATCATCTCGCGCCTAGGAAACCACTTCAAACTTCGAGACCTCGGACCTACAAAGTTCTTACTCGGTATCGCAGTCGAACAGGATATGCACAAGGGAACTGTCGAGCTCTCACAGAGGCAATATATCAATGACCTCCTCGAACGCTTCAGCATGATCAACTGCAAAGGCGTCACAACGCCCATGCTACCTGGAACCCGACTCTCGCGCAAGACTCTCCCAACACCGACGAGGAAAAGGAAGAGATGGAAAAGTTCCCATATGGCAACGCAGTCGGAGCATTACTCTACGTGGCAACTTCCACCAGGCCAGATATCTCGTTCGCCGTATCATCACTCTGCCGTTTCATCTTCAACCCGGGACCTGTCCACTGGGCTGCCGTTAAACATCTCATGCGATACCTGCAACATACCAAGGACGCTAAGCTCACCTACAAGCGAGACTTATTCAATGCAGACCAATTCTTCGAAGCATACGTCGATGCAGATCACGCCGGAAACCCAGACAACGGTAGATCTACCGGAGGCTACGCACTCATGATTGCTGGAGGGGCCGTTTCATGGTCATCTAAACTCCAATCAATCGTGGCGCTATCAACCACCGAAGCAGAATACATCGCAGCCGTTGATGCTGGGCGAGACGCAGTATGGATGCGGAACCTACTCTCAGAACTTGGCTTCGTTCCACAACGACCATCAAAATTGTCAATTGACAACCAAAGCGCAATCAGTGTGTCGAAGAACCCAGAACACCACGGTCGAATGAAACATCTCGACCTTAGGTTTTACTGGTTACGCGACGTAGTGGGAGCCAAATTACTTGAACCAGTTTCGTATCCACCCATGAACAACTTGCGGACATATTCACCAAAGCGCTGGCACGCGCTGTTTCAGTCAAATGCAGAGAAATGCTTGGAGTACTATTCTGAAGAGCACGGAAGCTCAGGATTCGGGGGGAGTGTTGAACACAGAATTCCTTCGCTTCGCCCTATAGCTACTATCGCTTCCGAGCGCCTAATCCAACTCTGCAGAGTTGAATTAAGCGCCCATTTGCTTCCGTTTTACTTCCGCTTAGTACTATAGCTGCATCGGGAAGCACCGGGATGTCCCCTGGTTGCCTTTCTCCCGCTGCAGGTCTGTAACACTATCACACTCTAGCTAGAATCACAACTTATGGTTGCCTTTCTCCCGCTGCAGAGTTTCACAGTGTTTAACACATTCTTGTCCAACGAACACTACAAATAGCAACAAAGCTCGATCAAGGGTTGAGACCGAGATACTCTGCTGGACGAAGTTCGGAGAGTCGTGATCAGTCTGCATCGGTTTCATTTCCCCACTCAAGGTGTTCAGCAAATACTATATTCCAGCACGAGAAAGCTAATAAAGAGAAATTCAGTCAGGCCAGCGCTTATGTCAGTATCGTTAATTAATGCTACAGGGTGATCAAGATATAGGTCGGCCTGCCGGAAGCGTGCAGATGCGATGCGACAGTAGCGCGAAAGGTTCCAATTGATTTAGACGTGAACATCCGTTACGATGTTGGAAGGCGTAGTCGAAAGCAGTATTACGCGGTATGCATCTTCTCTAAAGCACGAGGTTCAGCCAGAGTTAGAGAATAAGATGAGAGACGCGACGTACTCGTAAACGGCAGTACTTCCCTCCCACAAAAGGCTGCATTCGATCCCTTTGGGGCAGCGGTGAAGCATGCAGCAAGTCTCTCCATACGGACAAAGTTTATCTGAGGAATTGTTTCATTTAGCTCCTAGACATCCAAAGTACTTGGTCGAAATGAGCGTACCTTTCTTGACAAAGATACACGGCGCGGATTTGGTGGTGTGGCGAAGTTTTGTGACGTCCTGTGCGGTCACGAACGGTCAGCGTGCAAGCGCGTTACACGGGTCTCGCAATACATACAGCTGGAGTGAGGTTTTTTGCATGTGAATATGGACAAGCAACATCCTACTGAAATCAACAAAACATCAAATTACAAGGTGGAATAGACGGCTTACCCCCAGCGCGCACTTTCCGAGTATGTAGAGGAAGTTACAAGGCGTTTGTCGGGCATCATCGGTGGCACCTTGGACGAGCCCGCCTCTGGCTTTTCAGCCAGGATGTTCTCGTTAGGCATCGCCAACGGAACCGTGTTCACGTTAGACTTTGGGGACATCATTCCCGCTAAACTCGGGGATGACAATGTATGCGGCTTGGTTTCTGGAATAGACCGCGTATATGGATATCGGGGATCCCAAGAGTCGCGAGATCCGGCGCGAGCGTTTCCTGCGCACGGATGAGAGATAGTTTGTGTCGGTATCCTCGTCAATCAACGCTGCAAGGGAACCCCGATATGCACCGGCGGCCGGCCCATCGATAGCCAAGAACACACGTTTGACTTTATCCAGCTTCACGTATGCTGAGAGCAATTCTGCGCGACTGCCCTCAGCGCAACGAAACGAAAGACGACGCGACATCAGACTGACTTATCAACATATCCTGACCAGCAGGTGCTCCGCCGGGAATGTTGACGACAGTAAATGTCTCGTCATGCTCGGCGTAGCCAGCGATAAATCCTTCGAATTGGGTGGTCGAGCATGTGCCCAGGCGAGGGAACATGACGCGCATATTGGAGACGTCGCCGATATATGTGCGATGATCTGTATCTGCGCACCAGAGTTCGGGTTGGCGCCTCGTAGACCGGCTTCAAGCATCTTGGCGCAGTGGAGCCCGCCCTTCCTAGCCTCATTCATGCGATCCTGAGTAAAGTTGACCGAGTTGCCGTCGACAAGGCAGAGTATGAGCTGCCTGTCACTCTCGCTCGTAACTGACGCCGAGCTGTTGCTAGTATGTGATGATTCGCTCTTCGGAGCAGCAGTTCTGGGTCGTGCATCGCCCCTATAACTATTAGCCGGACATCAATAGTCACACAGAAACATCACTCACGACCTTTCCACTTGCATGTCCCATTTGTGCGGTCAGAGCAGCTTGGGCCGTTGCGACACTTGTGAGACATTACGCAAGTGTCGCCAATGAACACGGCTTGTCTGCACAAGGACATGAGCGGACCCTATCTCTCAGGCTTCGCACCAACTTACTGCGTTTATATACATGCATGGTTGCGTTTTCGCTGCCTGTCGTAATTGGTCGAGCTCCTGTGGACGCATCAGCGATGATTAAGGGTAGATGATCTAGCACACAACATGCCTTCACCGTGAACTCTTTGTTATGGTCAAAGGCACATGTACTCTGTAGAAAATCAGATTTGTTCGTCAAAACGATATTCGTTTGCTACGTACGCCATAGGGGCAGAACCCTGCAAGTGGAATGAGAAACATGCTCGACCTGGAGCCAGGTCAGAGCGTGGAAACAAGAAAGGTGTGTGATGCTACCTGTGACTGCGAGAACGTCGTCAGCATAGGAAAGCGTAGGAGGAACCATAATACTGCGCACCGGAAGTGATGACGAACTTGCTGCATCAGTCTGCCGAGGAGATCCTGATCGCTGGAGGAGGACCGCGCAGCGCGCAGCCCCACTCGTATCAATCGGCTTCGACAGAAATAGACCTTCGAAGCGAGCCTCCGGGAGGCCAAGCTTCCGAGGTCTTTGGCAATAATATTGTCGTATCCCCGCAACAAGACGACCTTGTCGCCGAACCCACTAAGCTGAAGCGCGGACAACGGAGATTGATAGCCTCCATCGTGCGCGCCACCCATGTACACGCGCATAACTTGCGGCATCCTGGCATAGAGGTCGAGGGCGTCTGCGAGGCGGTGCGTTAGCCTGACCGCTAACATGAGCCGAAAGGGCCTGCCTACCTCGAATCTTGGCATCTGCTGCTCCTTCCCCTGGCCGACATCGATGACAGAGAATAGTCCCGTTGCTTGAAATCCGTCCCAGAAGGCGTCGAACTGCGTAAATGTGCAAAACTTCGCGTAGGCCAGTGTGGTTCGTAGCCCGATCTTGTTGCAATACACATTCACCAGAATCCGGAACGCCGCGCGAGAGGATACACCGAGATGGTTGATCAGGCGTTCGTTAGCTCCTTGGCTGCGCGTCGTCCACCTTGCTGCCCTTCAACGAGGTACTCGGCGCAAAATGGTACCGTCGCCGTCGATGAGGCACACCGCGAGCAAGCATTGCTCTACAAAGGAATCAGGTTGGACGAGTTACGAAAGGTGGCGTGGTCGATGGTACCTGGGTATCGCCCACGCGCTCCTTCAAGCGACCAACCTCAGCTTCGAGCATTTCGATGGTCGTGCATTTGTTTTCGTGACTTTCCTTCCATACGTGAAGGTCGCGAGCTAAGTTAAATCAGTGTTTGTCAAATAGCCTCAGTAGAGAGCCGCCTTACAGAGTATTCTGATTGTCTGCTCCTGTTCTGCTTGTGCGGCAACTGCGGGCGTCTGCGGGATGTAAGGGTCACCTTCAATCCCTGAATCGCTTTTGCTGCGCTGCGCACCACGCTGCCTTTGGGCGAGCTCATAATCATCGCTACGTTGGCTCTCCTCGCTGAATAGCGCTATTGACGATGGCGGGCGACGTTGAGCACACAACCTCGGACAAGCAGTGTACATAATCCAGGACTCACACCAGCACTGTTCAAGGAGCACCTTAAATCATCGATTCGACGAACTTGGACGCCGGCCACCAGTGAGTCTGCCATCCTGCGCAGCTAGCCTGAGGCGTGTTGGTCTGGGGGGTGTGGCACAAGGACAAGGGCTGGACAGCTTCGCATCGAGGCAGCCGCGCGATCCTCTGCCGCCTTGGGCGCTAAACATGCCTCTACTTCGACCTGATTTCTTCCTGAACCATCGAGGCCAGTTGTCGCGGGTGCGGTTTGCATTGAGGTAATAGTAAGAGTCCGTATGACCAAGTAAGTGCATATACTGGTAGGTGAAGGTAGGTAGGTCAGAGCGTCTCCGACTTGTGCTTGCATAGCCTAACATCGTTGTTTGCACGATGTGTGGTAACTGCAAGTGTTCTTGAGAGGTTTGGGTATGTGTTGACTACACGACGGTCTTGAACGACTGCGATCTAACTCGCTACAGGCGCCTCCTACCGGCAGTTGAAGCGTCACTGATACTCGCCTTACTATTAT
>JAGTJP010000268.1:0-24548 GCA_020744175.1 Auriculariales sp. MPI-PUGE-AT-0066 | reverse complement strand
TTGCGTGGAGAGAGTGGAACCCGCGCCTTGGTTGGTGGCAAGGTCTTCCGCCTTCGCCGTCGTCGTAGGACGTTTGTTCTCTTTGGTGTTCGCATCTTTGGATTGCATTTCAGGAGCGATGGTCCTGGGTTTCGACCGCGGGCCTTTGACGATCTTCAAGTCTTCGTCAAGCTCATCGCTCGAGTTGCCCGGTAGCATGTGCTCTGCGCCTGGTGCATCGACATCTTGCCCTTCCCTTCTCCGTGAATCTATGCTCGATCTCATCATCGTCCGACTCGCGCGACCGCGGCCCGATGGCCGCTGCACGGCAAATTCGAAGCTGACTCGTCCTACTGAGCTTGGTGGTGGGAAGCTCACGTCCGCTTGCGAATCTTTTTCCAAGCGCCCGCACCTATACTGCGACGGTTGGTGCGGTGGCCCGATGCACCGAGCTGCAGCTCAACAGCGAGATCCTCGGGCAGTGGCGGATACTCGGCACGCGTTGGCGAACGCTGCGCCGACGCCAACATCGGAAACATCTCCTGTTCATCCGTTCCAGCCATCGTCTTTGCAAAAGCACCGTACCAACTGGTGCGCTACTGGTTGGAGCTGTTGCGTCCTCTTCATCTGTCGTGTACTCCGGATCGCCATCCTCGGGTTCCACAATGTCACTATCGTCCGCCATCATCATAATGCGGCTGAGTGGGCTAGGACGGGCAGGCGAGTACATGTGCTTAAAAGGCGATTTGAATGACGGTGGCGAAGCACGTGGGGTCCTTTGAACTCGAGGCGGACTGCGACGCTTGTGGGGCGAGGTCACGGCGAATGCGACATGCTTGGCGCCCTTCGGGCTGCGACGGGAGCTTGGATGGAGCAGGAACAGTGAAATCGACTTCAGTGGGTGAGGGAACCTTGACCGGTTCTTTAGAGGTTGCGCCTGACGTAGTGACTTCACCAACTTGCGGCCGCAGCAAGCTTTCCAATGATGAAGATGGAAATGGCACCGATGGCATCGATGTCATAGAGGCAGCGGCGGCTGGCGCTGGCAGGAGTGACTTCCGAGGCTTAGATTTCGTTGCGGGAACCTGCCCCATGATCTGTTGAATCTGCCACTCGCGCTTTTCTTCGATGAAAGCGAGCTGTGCCGCCTCTAGCTCTGCACGTTGACGGCCTAGACGAACTGCGGCCTCCGTGAAATTGAGTCTTTCGGCATCCAGCTCCTCGCGCTCTGCCT
Source organism: Auriculariales sp. MPI-PUGE-AT-0066 (assembly GCA_020744175.1). Lineage (NCBI taxonomy): Eukaryota > Fungi > Basidiomycota > Agaricomycetes > Auriculariales > Auriculariales sp. MPI-PUGE-AT-0066. The sequence continues at coordinate 23,335 of JAGTJP010000268.1, read as the reverse complement.
CCAGTACTGCTCTTGCAGCTTCGTTGAGTTGGCCCATATCACTAGGAGGGTATTAGATCAAGTCCTTTAAAATACCAAGCTGCGCACATGCTCGTATCTGCGCCCTTATGTCTGGCATCGCGCTTGACTGCCTCGTGCTCCTTGAGACGGTCGAAGAGTTCTTGAGACTGGGCGGAAAAGGTTGCAGCTTCCTTCTTTGCTTGACCTGCGGGATCTCAGACTCTCGAATATACGCACGCTAGTAAAGCCGTACCTAATTGGCCTGTGAGCTTAGTGATGGCCTGCTTCAGCTTGTCAACCTCTGCCTGTCGTTCGTCAGATACGGATTTCTTGTTCAGTCTCAGAATGATCAAAAGAAGTCGAGTTGCCAAGAGAGGATAATGCATCGCGGAAGTTATTGGATAGGTCGACCAACTTCTGCTGCGCGTTCTCGGCGTTGGTAAGGGTCGAGGTCGGTGGACTGAACAATTGACCGGCCGTGATGGCATGCTGGAATGCGATGTGTAAGAAACCCGGTATAGGATGCCCAGAAGACACTTACAAGATCTTCAAGCAACGCATCCGGACCCTTGCGCATGGCCATGGCGTCATGGGTCGCCTCCTGTAGGCGTCTCGCGGCGTCCAAAACCACTTCGCGTAAACCCTCGTTCTCGTGCATCAGGTTGCGCCTTGCCTCCTCTGCAGTTCTCAAACTGCTCTCGAGGATGTCCATCTCGCCGTCATCTGGCAGGTCCATAAGGCGACCATGATTAGCTGGCTCGCCAATGAACTGAATGCCGGCCTGCGCGTATCCAAGTTGGACCTGCGCATCGCTGATTTTGTGAACTTATCGGCAAATGTCTGGCGGTCCTTCTCGAGCCGCTTGGCCTCCTGCTGGGCGGTTGTGCGAAGGGTCTGCATTGCTGTTCGGGCACGTGCAAGGTCACTAGCGACTGCCTTGCGCTGCGCCTCGGCACTGGCTGCATCTCGCTGGGCTTGGCTAGATTCAAATCAGCATCCGTGAAGGTTGCGACCCTGGAAGATCCTTACGCGACGCGAGTTTTCATACGCTGGGTATCCTGTTCAGCGCGGGCGGTCTTGTCGAGCTGTGTGCTGTGCAGAGACAGCAGCCGCTCGTGATCATACGAAAGCGTCCGATACTTAGTCGTTACTGCTTCCGTGCGGGTTGTCTCGTTCTATGCGTAGTTAGCGCAAGCTCGTACACACGCCGAACCTGCTCACTGCGCGTTGTCTCAACAAGTCCATAATACATTTGACAACCATCTTTTGGCTTTGCGCATCGAGGCCCTCAAGCTTAATACCTTCTCCATGCGAGAAGCCGTGCGCAAGCAGCTGCGCGTTGACTTGCGCGAGCGCCCCGTGGTCGGCCTCCACATCTGAGTCCAAACTTGCATCATTGAGAGACGCATCGACGTGCGGGGCGAGCCAAGCGATGAGTTGGCAAGCTCGTATGCCCAGCGCACAACCTTGCGCGCGGGCGTGCCTGCGTGTGCCATATCGAGGTGGTGGAGCGGAACAGAGTGATGTCGGCAGATCCCGACAAACCCGGGCACGTGATCAACGCTCAGCTCTACAAAAGCCCTTACATCCAGAAGCTCAGTTAGTAGGACAGAAAGCGATGTTATACCATATGGATCAAGGGTCGTGGTATAGGGTTATATAAGTAGGTCCGTAGATCCTACGAACGCTTGCACCGCTGGCCATGTCCACCATCAACCTCCCAGTCGGCCGCCTGCATTCGATACCGCAGTACCACCTCTTTTTACAGCCAGCACACAGTTCTCCGTCACCACGCACGCCTGCTCTGGGGTTGTAGCACCATGCGCAGCCGCGCTTCCCAGCAGGCAATGTCTCGATGCTCGGTCGCCCGAAACGCTTGATGTAGTTGTCTCGCGATGCAACAAAGACATGCTGGTGGATCGCAGAGCTCATGCGGCATTGTATTGTCGACATGTACTCCATGTCGGGAAACTTGCGCGCCAGCGCGATAGATGATGAGTTGCCAGTTTGCGGGTCGATTGCCACCTGAGAAACACCTGTTAAGAACTGGAAGGCAATACTGGGATGGCGCGTAGTGTCCGAGACCGAGCTCAAAGAAAACAAATTCCGAGACAGCTAGGATAGCCTCGTTCATCAATCCTTGTCCCCAATATCTGCATGATTAGTGAGCCATCGCACCCAAATCTAAATCGGTCTCACTTACTGAGGTGCAATTTCGTAAAACATCAGAGCTGCCCATCCATCCAGCTTTTCCGGACTTTTTCATCGGCTAAGTCTGGCCAGATGAACATGTTGTCCGGCGGAATGCGCAGACACGGTGGGCCAGACGATATCGTTTTTTGTTCACCTCTGATTACATCGGTCAGCGGCGTGACCTCGAAGGCAATATTGCCGATATAGGTGGTATCCTCATGAGGGAGCGGTGTGAAGGGCGGTAGGCCCTTCGCACGGGATATCATTAGACGCAGTTTTGGAATCGCGCTAGACTTTGGCCTGTAGATATCTCAAGTCAAGAGTGATCTAGCAAGAGTTATAAAGAAAACTCACGAGATGGCAAAGACATATCGTAGCCTTTCGTGCGCACCTCCGACATTCTTCGCGAACCGCAGAATCGGTATGCGGTCGCGAATGTAGCCACGTGCGAAGCTGGCATTGGCGTCTGCCTTGCTCGCCGGCTGACCATATAGCTGATACTTGTTCACGCGAGGATCGCCTTTGACGCTATACACCCAATCTCCATCAGCTGGTTCCACCGCCCGTATTGCTACGACGATCGTTAGACACACGCTGACTATAACACTCGACAACATACTAAGCCGTGGTGTATCAATCCTGATCGCAGTGTTGGGCGTAAGAGCGTCTTTGAATAGACCTGACATCTGAAGGAAGCCTTGAGCTCTGCTGTGTGAACATGTGAGCATCACAAACGCACCCACGAAAGCTTGCTGATCCCCGCCGACTCTTCAACTTGTTCTCGTACTTGGACTTCTGCGAGTCCGAGAGATTTGGGGCCATCGGGCGTTTGTAGTACGGAGTTCGCGGACTTGTTGAATTGTGTCTGTGGCGCGCTGGATGTCCTGCTCAGTGCTCGCGACCACCTACCAGCAAGCATGAGTACATTCTTCACTACTTCACATCTGAACTGCAGCTTACCGGAGCGTTAGGATTTCCAGCTGTCTTTTTCGCTGCCCCATGTAATTTCTTGTGGGTTGCCCCTACACGGTAGTGCGATCAGCCTAAATTTCGTCTTCTACAACTCTGTGCACGTACATGAGGCTTTGAAGCACTCTGCGCGGAAGATCGTTCAGCCTTGCGAACATGCTGGTGGTTCGGGCGTGCCTTGAGAGCAGAACAAGCTTGTCCTTCCTTGTCTGTACACGAGTGGTAGCTTGTGTTAGCAAGACAATTTGTTAGGCGATCCTTCCACATACTCCGTGCATTTAGGGCATTTCATCGACGCGGGCTTGCCGCAGCCTTCTGTAAGGCAGATGCCCTTTGGGGCGGCCTCAGACATGATACAGAAGGTGGGATGAAAAGTGTGATGGGCGAAGAGCAAAGAGGAGTTCAAGCAAGGTAACTCCGCGAGGGCACGTTCCTCCCGGGGGCATCTCGTAATCTATTCTCGTCAGAGGCAGCATCTTCAATAGAGTGGTTCATTATCGGGGCGGACCATGTGACGACTCAGTTTTTGTAGCAAGCTCTGGATAGTTTTAAATCAACAAGAAAACGATCTTTTAAGGGAGCCAATCTACATCCCAGGTCGATAGAGGATTTGATTTATACGGTTCTACAGGTGCTTAATCACAGAATGTATAGGCTGCGAGTTAAAAGTCGTATAAACGTATTAACCACCCGCCGTTGACTCATGCATGGATAGTAGAATACTTCGGCTGTTGCTCTACTCGTGCATCTCTTTACGACTCGCTTACATCTGTTTTTGCTCGTCGCTTCCCTCTGCTTAGTTTAATTTCAAAACTCAGATTACAGAGCTTGCATGCATAAACACAGCTCATGAGCTCCCCCCTCCCACAAACTCTGACTGCTGATTGAGAAAACACGATCAAACAAGAGCCGACATCGGAGACGTGTTTAGCTTGTGTAGCTTTCCCTTGAGCCATTTGTCAAACGCTACCAGTCTGTCTTTGCGGCCATGGCTCCTCTCGGCATATTGCCCACAGAGCTTTGGTTACTGGTCGCATTGCATATCGACGACCAAGCCGATTGGTCGCGTCTTTCGCAAATTTCGCGCGCCAACTACGAGCAGTGGACACCCTATTTGTACAGAAACATCAATATCTTCACTATGAAGAGCTTATTGTCTCTTGCCGCATTCGCCAAGATGCATAGGTCTCTAGATCGCTGGAGGCGACTACGTCTACATTCGCTCCTATTTCGCCATAAACGACCCTCTCCCTTTCGCTCTGTGCAAAATTTGCGCGTCCTAATATCAAGAGAAGCGACCATGACAAGGCAGTTTCGCGTCAATCTCCGTGATGCGGTGAAGACTCTCCTATTGACATGTGCAGGGTCGCTAGTCAATTTCGGCCTCGACGTCTCGCTCAGTCGTAGCGGGATTTTACACCTTCTGCCTCCCACCTGTCGACTTGTATACGAGCAATTTCACTACCCCTCGTGGACACTGCCCAGGCGACTCCGTGCAACACACCTGAGTCTGTCTTGCAAGCCAACAAGGGATTCAAACATAACTCGGCTGCCTGCCGCCCGCGAGGCGGTCATATCGCCAGGGATTACGCATATTGTGGTGGGCTGCGCCGTTGATTGGTTCCCCGTCGATGACAACTTCCAAGAGTACATCAAGCTTTTACTTCAACTACCCAAGCTACAGCGCCTTATTTTGATCCTACCGGTTTTTCCCTCAGACAACAACGACGGTGAATCGACAGAAACCATAACGCATGCACTAATGCCATGGCTCGCGTCAATCTCCAACGGCCCATCTGTTGTTCGCATCCGGGGCGAGGAGTATAGTCCACAGCAAGTTTACGAGAGCCAGTCGGACACGAGAAGATGGAATGACCTCGTCAATACCGAAGGCGACGGATTCTGGGAGCGCGGCGAACGCATACTAGTACTGTGAGTGGGTGGCAAGTTTATCAGGCTCCGAGCAAGTGTATGATGATATTCGGAATTGATCGATACACGCCATGTGCACGATAAGTGCACATAAAACAAGCAAGATCGAAGTCTACATGCGAGGAATACGAACTGAGGTCCACGGTACACAAGCACGCATTAGCATAAAGCACAGCTGACATGGGATACAGATGATGGATGCAAAAGACAGTCAAATCACAAATGCAAAGAACACCCATGCCGATTCACCATCTCATCATTCATCACCTTCAAGACGCTATTGAAAGCCACCCACCACGCGTCCACAGATACCTTGTTGTTCTGAAAGGTCGGCGCCACAGCAAGCCTTTCTATACGGAGCCTCCACCAGCGCATCACGCTAGCCGCCCTCTCGACTGCCTGGTCTTGCTGTACACACGCTACAAGGTACTTCGCAAAGACTGGCACGTCTGTCTTCTGGTCCGGCGGCTTGCCTGTGGCAACCGCTGCATCGACCCAAGTACCAATGAGCCTTTGAACCTCTTGCATGGACTTGATGTGTACAATCTCCTTGCTCCGCGCGAGCCGCTGCTGAATGCTCGGCTCCTTTTCACGGACGGCGACGACTGGCGCGATGCCGCGCGGCCGCACCCGCGCCGCGGACGTGCGCCGACAGACGGCGACCGGGTGAACCGCTGTGCAACAGCGTCTGCAACGGCGTGTCGGTGCTTCACAGGCGAGCGCTGGTATCGTTGCTCCTTATGCGCCTGCTCCATGCTCCGCAGCTGCTCGCGCTGGTCGCTTTTTGGCAGCGCGTAGAACACGTCCGGGTCGATTCCTAATCGGCGCAGCTTCTCGATCGGGACACTGACAGGCACCTCAGCCTGTTTTGCCGCACGTGCAAAAATGGAGGCGAGCTTGCCGCCATCCTGCTTAGTGGGCGATACGCCCATGTTCCGCGGTGCGAGCTGCTTCGTAATGTGTCGTACGTCCGGGGCTTTGGATTTTGTCGGCGTGGTCATGCCAATCGGGGTCGTAGAGCGCGACCTCGCAAGAGGAGCGTTCATCGCTAGCCGCGAAGGACCCGCACCTGACGTCTCTTCAATCGTGAGAGGGAGGGACTTCTCACGCGAGGGACACGCTGGTGGTTGGGCTGACCCCGCTCGGCTGCCACCTGCAATCTGCCGCGACGAGTGCTTCTCCCATTCACTGCGAAGCTCGCGCTGGATTTCCTCTGGCAGCTGGTCCAACACGGACTTGTCGATCTGCGAGAATGTCGGCATGTCGAACGACATGCTTGCCGCCGCTGATGCTGGCAGCCCGGGCGCATTGAACATATCGTCCTCCACAGTCTGATGCTGGTGCTGGTGCTTCTGACGGGTGAAGGCAGATTTGATCGACCCGCGCTGCGCGTCTTTGCGCTGCTTAGCCAACACCTCGTCGCATTCAAGCTTCTGCATCTGCAAACCAATTCCGCGCAGCTCCTTCGGGTCGAAGTTGAATTCTTCAGCGACCTTCCAGGCGGCAGAAGAGATCCTGGCAGACTCGTCGGTCAAGCGGTCTAGCTGGGTACTTCTGCTGTGAACATTGCAGATGCCGTGGCCAAGAAACTGCAGGAGTCTCAGAAGCTGGTGTGTGACAGTAGACTGACACCAAACCTTGGGAGCCTCCACTGGCGCATCGGGATGCCGGGTCATCAGCTTCAAAGTAAGCTGTCTCCCGCGCATCTGAACGTCCTTGAGCCGTCGAGAAACCTCGTCAGAAAGCTGATCCAAGAACTTCCTGAATTCTTCATTATCCTGGAAGCGAATGCCGTACTGTAAACGCGTCGTTCAGGTCACTGCGCAACTTGAAATTTACCACCTGCGAGCTCACGTTGACTTCGGCCGAGACACTCTTCCTCGGCTTGTCCGACTGCAACGGTGTACCATCGATGCCTCTCACGGCTTTGTAGAGCTTTGAACCAGTCTTCGGACCGAGTAGCGTAGAGAGTACGCCTTCCGAACGCTTGACGACCTCGCGAATCATCGCGCCGTCCGCACCAAACTTGGCCTCGAGCTTCTGCCGCGCGCTGTGCGCAAACCCGCGCAGGTCAGTCACCTTGAGGTCTTTCATGTGGTCCTGGGCATCGGCTCGGAGGAGGTGGTACACGCCGCCTGGCTTCGCACGTCGCGTGGCCAGACGCGCAAGTAAGACGTTCTCGGAGATACCGATGCTGACTGCACAGTCGTGAGCAAAACGAAAGGACATAAAGGATAGGTTACCCACTTGTGCAGCCGGTAGCATCCCTGACTTCATTCTGGATGCGGAGACCGAATGCACGCGCGGGGTCCTCGTCGCTGTCCTCGTAATCAACAAGACATGACGAGACGTCGAGTAACGCCTCGTCGACGGAGACCGCCTCCAGGTCGTCGCAGTTCCGCATCAAGATAGTGTAGAATTGCAGCGCAAACCGCTTGTAGCTATGCCATCGACGTCAGCGTGTGGTACTCTGGGCTGGGCTTGAACCTACCTCTCGAATTCGTATGGGATGGCCTGGATGTCATTACAGAGCTTGTATGCCTGGCCGAGACTCATGCCATTCCGCACGCCGAACGCGCGTGCTTCGTAGCTGGAGCTCGCGATTTCGCTCGTACTGATCTCGATCATTTCCTTCCCAAGCGAATGGCAGACAACCACCGGCTTGCCCTTGAGCTCGGGTCGGGTGACAAGACCGGCAGATACGAAGAAACAATCGAAGCTGCTCGCACTGTCAACCAAGAGTCGCTTGAACGAGCACGGCAACATACTCGCAGTGCAGGATCACGCGTCGCGCTGCATGGGCGGACTTGACAGGCGATTTCAGGCTCCCGAACCCACCGAGCTGGGCACCGCGCATGCTCACTCCCCTCGGAGTCGCGCCGGAAGGAGGCGGCTCCGAGCTTGCAGTGACCTCCGCATCGGTTTGCGCCTTTGCAACGAGATCGCGTAGCTCAGCCTTCCACATGGAAAGGTGATGTAAACGTGACTGTTTGTAGTAGTTGTCGATGAAGTCGTCGGAACGAGACGTATTCTGCGCACGCCATGCCGGGTCGGACATCATCCTTGCTGCCGTCTCGTTGGTCTTGAATGGTGCGTACCCAGGCATGCGCATGGCCTCATGAAGAGTCACAGGATCGGTCATATACTCAGGCGATTCTGAACGAGCTGCACTTTGCTGTGGAACTGGTTCAGCCGGTTCGACCAGGTAAACGCTGGTGTCGTCTTCGCTCATCGGGTCAATTAAAGCCGCATGTTGGTCGTCCGCAGCCTTGGTGGTGGGTGGGGGCGCCGGAACCACAAACAGATTGACAGCCCGACGGGTTATGCGCGAAGCAGATGCAGGTGAACTGCCAGCCGCTACGCCTTGGGCTTCATCATGACCTGCATTTGGCAGGAGTCTGAACCCGCGCCAAGGCAGCAACCGCCCTGCCTCGACACTCTGGACCATCCACTCCGGCTTGACGACCTTCATGTGCTGCAGCTCGCGCCATTTCGCCGGGGTGAGGTTGCTAGCGATGATGTGTGTAATCATGCTCTTGCGGTCCATGTGGTCATGGTATGTGCCGCCATGGTCGAGAATTAGCTCGCGCAATGTGACAGCCGATGGAATTGTACGCCCATTGACCTGCAATGCACACAACTGAGCATAGACTGGTAAATTTCGCAAGTAACCCGTACCCAAATGGCAACACCCTTAAAAATAGCGGGCTTCTGATCAAAATCCTCGACAAGCTGAGCGTTCTGGATTTGCAATTTCTGACGTTTCCTACGCATGTAATCGCTGATCCCGCCAAACGCGGACCCTGCGTAGATATCGTCCGGCTCGTCGTTATCCTCTGTGAATGATTTTACTTGAACAACATTTGATCCAAATGGCAGGGTCTCATCGTCGCGCACGCTGCTGCTCGACCGCCGACGCTTGGTCCCCACCTGCTTTTGCTTTATTTTAGGTGCATCCTGCTCGGTTTTGCCGCGTGCATCTGCGCGAGCCCTTGCCGCAATCTGAAGCACCTGCTGGAACGGGTTCACTGCTGCTTCAACGGTTTGCGACATCGGCGGCCGGCGAGAATCATCAGCGCAAAAGAGAAAGTGTGGCGTGCACGGCAACAAGCGGTGCTCGTTATATATATATTTTTCGAAACATCTTTAATTACCCTTTCTGTACGGATACAAGCCAGTCGTCTCATTCCCAGCCCCAGGCTGTACCAATTAGTTGATATAGCTCGTATTGGGTGTGTAAAAGCGTTTGCCCAAGAACCGAGGTGAACCGATTTGACTCTGAAGCTAAAACCCGTCCCAGCAACACCGTTCCTTCACCAGTATGGGTGATTTCGAGTTCGAAATGGAGTTTTGTGATAGGTTGCCACGCTCTCTGCTCCCGTTCCGCTCTTGTCTCACCTGCCCCGTACTATACCGCTTGCTCTCAGACCCAGCAACCCTTATAGCCCATCCCAGTCTCGTTTCTCCTCTGCCTCGCTCCTTTCTCACTCCCGCTCGCTCAGGTATGGTCTCCTGCCCATATTCCCTCGCTCCTTTCTCACTCCCGCTCGCTCAGAGCGCTTTTTCTCTGGTCATTGTGTGTAAAAGCGTTTGCCCAAGAACCGAGGTGGAACCGATTTGACTCTGAAGCTAAAACCCGTCCCAGCAACACCGTTCCTTCACCAGTATAGTAAAAAATTATCGCAAGATAGAGAGGCTATGCTAAAAATATTTGAGTAAAATAATCAAGACAATGAGGGAAAAACTCAGTATTGTAATCAAACGGCTCTAAGTGAGATCTTGATACTGCACTCTATGTCCTCAGATATGATGGTTTTCCAACTGGTCCGATTGTTGAAAATGTACTCGAACCGTACGGACCAATCTTGACAGTGGACCGCCGGTCCACCTGCACATCGAATTCCCATGACCACTCCTCGAGCTCCCTCTTTAGCTCTCCCATCTCCGCAGTGTCTGGAAATGGTCCTTTGGCCCCGGAACCCTCGCAAATGAGGGGGGAAATGCGCTTGTCCCGATATCAGCCGGTGCTTCCCGAGGGGAGCCTGACTGCTTCAACAAAGTCCACTGTCGATGGTAGGATCGAAAGGTGCGATTGTAGCCGATGGAGTCGTGGAAGTTTAAGAAACGGACCAACTGCATCACTACCCTGGGAGTCGAATACCTTCATCGAAACGCGCTGACAGCTCATGCTGAGCTAATGTCGTGACGACGCCAGAGAGAGGGGTGGCTCAAGAACTGCTGGATATCGTTTAGTGTGTGAGATTGGGGAGGGCGATGTCGGTCTGGATGGAGAACGTGGTATGCAATGTGGTATCCGGAGAGACTTAAATGCGCTGGAATTTCATCCAATGTCGTTGGTAAGCGGCCAGTTGGTTTCCAAGTAGACAGCCTCGATACGCAGGCTTCCGCGGACGACAGCGTTGGTCTATTCCTTACACACCTGCTCTCCGGATGTCCAAACCAAGTCCTCGCTCTCGATGAGCATCCTCCATCTTTCGGTCCAGCCTGCAGCGAGAACTGACAGGCGATGGTCGCGAGCCACGTAGACACGAGGATCTCCGATGTCGATGAGTGTGGCTCGGAGCTGACGCATACGTTCGCCTTTCGCGTCTCTCGACAACAAGATGATGACCAGGCGCTGCAGACCCGGCAATTTCAGAATGTTAGATGCCGCGCTCATGAGTCCATTCACCCTGTATCCGACTTCGTATCGCAGTGCCACGTGGGTCACGTTTGGATAGTTTCCCGGGAGCCCTCCTTGGAATAACCCCAGCCTGGCGTCAAGAAATATGTGGGTGAGGTTTGGAATGTTGTATCTGTTGTAGGAAAGACCGCTGGGGCATTGTCCCTGGTACCGCGGCGCACGTGTCGAAACCAACATATCGGCCACGGCGTTGCTGTCCATTTCGCGGTCAAGGCTCAGGTTGAAAAGATGAGGACACCCTTTAAGCGTGTCCTGTACCAGCTTTATTAGAGCGAGCTGTTCGTGTCGTTCTGTCGGATTGAACTGTGTGCGAGCCACAAAAATGCAAAGGTTGCGGACGAAGCGAAGCGGTGACTGGTGTTCGCTACGTCGTGTCCGACGGAAGGACGAAAATGTACCCCATACGCCCGATGTCGAGCGAGGCGTATCGGTGCCAGCGGGATGATATGACCGCGCAATGTAGGAGAAGGTCTTCGCTGCCTCCCATGTCTCGAGGGTCACAGTTCGGTACAACTTTGGAGTTAGGCTACAATGGTTGTCTCGACAGGTCTGCGAAAAACGTGACAGGGACACGCGATCAGAAAAAGAAAGAATTTCATGCATGATGTCCGCTGGAAGATGAGGGGCCATTTGATTGGCTTCACGTTTATGTAATGCGGTGAGTGATCACAGTCAGAGAAAGAGGTTGAACGCGGTTGACGCCGACCAGCTGTTGCATAAATGACTGGCCGCACGTCACAGTGCAAACCAATGCAACAGCGCCGAACTTCTCATACAGCTCATATCAAAACATACTGTAGATTCCGGCTCAAATCTTCGCCCCTCAACAGGTCACAGCAATATGTTTGATTGGCAACTCATACAAATGGATGTTCGATAACCTACAGTTCACTGGAACGTGACGGTCGCTGAACCAGACGAGAACGGCACGACATATGCACCGCCGTCACTCGTTAGAGAGGTAGTCGGAGCCAACGTGCCTACACCAGAGATAGTCGCCAGCTGAGTGACAACGATGCGGCCACTCGGCGCGGCAGCGGCGGTAGACGGCACGCTCGGCTTTGAAGCTAGAGTGAATGTTGTGGACTTGTCGACGGGTTGTAGGTGAGGCTGATAAAGGCGCCGGCGTCAAGAGAAAACAGAGTGCCAAGCGGTGCAATGTAAACTCGACGACGTCCGTCGTCCAGGATCGTTTACTGCGACTGAAGTTGAGCTGGAGCTGGTGACGCGGCCACCATATGCCTGCCAGCCGAAGTCTGGATGTTGCAGGACGAACACGCCAATACCATCGCATGACCGGAGAAGTTAGGACCGTAGTCACCGGAGTAGGCATCCACTTCATCGTGTCTGGGAATGTGTGGAATGCTGCAGCCGCAAATCCAGACTGATCGATGTTGGTCTGCGAGCCGAGCAAACCCGAGTATCCCACACGCAGCAGGTAGTACTCTGTGGGCTTGGTGTAGAACTCGTATATGAGCGGCAGAGCGTTGAGACCACTTCCGTAGTGGTGGATCTGACGCTCAATCCGCTGCAAACTTGCCACCGTAGATGTTATCCCTATGGAAACGTTTAGATGCATCACTTTAATTGAAGTCCATGCGTACCAATAACGACGAGCGTTACCATCGTACCCCCTGGAAGTAGGGTCAGGCATGTATCAGCAATGAGATGTCTTACTTACCAATGAGGCACGGAGGGCTGGAAGGCAAGAATGCTGTTGAGCGTATTTGTGGCTGTCGTCTGGTACTGCGATGAGAATCAAGCCACAATCGCTGGCATGGAACACACCGAATCGTTAAAGTATTTACTCAGATATACACTCCCTCTTGGCCCGTCGAGTCCCATGCCATCTCGGAGCCGAAACTTGCACGAAGACCAAACTGTCAGCAAGCATACAGCGTGAATGCAGGGGTCAAGATACGCACGGATAGCGTGCCCTGCCCAGATGGTCTGTCTTGCCTTCATGGCGTTCTGCAGCGAGGTGACATTGGCGGTTAGGCTTCCCGCTTCAGGTCGTTTAGCGTGTACCAGTACACGGTTTCGCCCATGAGACCGACATCGACGTATCCAACGCCACTGCCCGTCATGCGGATAATCGTCTGCATCGCCTGGTTGAGGTACCACTGCCAGGTACGCTGAGTTACGAGTGAGGGATAGTTGCGAGCGACGCGGTACATCGCCCAATAGGTGGCGACGACGTGAACGTAGTCGTACGCCCGGTCGTATGCGTAAGCCTTGCCAATAGTCAGTGGGGGATGTTTAGTATGCTCTTATCAGCTCACAGATGCTTTATTCCAAGACCACCAGTTGCCGTAATCGATGGACGAAGGATACGAGTAGCTTGGAAGGACAGATTTGTCGTAGTAGTAGAGACTCTGGGTGGGGGAAATACGGTCAGTACCATTCCTCGTACTGACCCGATTCACGAACCTTCTTCACGGTGTCTTTTTAAGAAGATGCAACTTAGCACGTGATTATCATAAGTATGAGTTCGACGCACAGTCAGTGCCTTGAAGTTTACCCCAGACGACGGTGTTGACGAATTGTTCCATCTTGGTCACCTCTGCAGCAACCGGCTGAAGATACTGCTTCATCGCAGCCGCCAAGCTGGGGGACTATCAGCTGCTCGTGACTCCTGACGAAGCTGACAGACGCACAAGGACCGGCGCCAGCTTCATCGCTCAGTCCCGCAATCCACGCGCGCGCCTCATCAACCACCTGCTTGTTCAGCTCGCGATCATACGATATCACACTCGGCGCGCGCAAAAACGGGTCGCTCGTATTGTGTACCACTGTTGGTTGGTCAGGAAGCTGCCGAGGTCCGCAATACGCTGCGTCGCCGCGTTCGTCACGAAGTAGTGGACGGTCTGTAGCGTGCCGTCGGCGTAGGTGATGCTCAGGCGGACGCGGCCCCACGCGCTCGAGCTCGGAGTCACGTCGTACGCGGCCCACCCGCTCGAGACGGTGTCGGACGCCGCGGCGACGGTGAGCGCGCCGGAAGGCGATGCGGCGAAGCTCGATACTGCGCTACCGTACCGCAGAAAGAGCTTGCCAACAGCGTCACGAGACAGAGTGTAGCCTGGGACGGCGTTGGCGACGGGATGGCCGGCCGAGATGAGCGCGGCGTCATGGTCTTGATGGACGACGCAAGCACGAAGCGCAGGCCGTAGGTGCGTGTTTGGTTAGCTGCGAGGACAACGCTGGTGGCTGCGTTCCACGGAGTCGTGCTTGCCCACTCGCTAGACGCGTATGCAGATGTGTGGAACATCCATTCGTGGAGACCCTCGAATGTCTGCGACTGGTAGTATGGGTATGTCGACGTCGACTCGCTCCAGGAACCGCCAGCCTTCGAGTGGAGACTTGGAAGCCGGGAGTACGACCAGCGGTTGCAGGGTACCTAGCAAAGGGGTAACCTGAACGTATCCAGCATCTGCACCGATGTATGGGTCGAACAATGAGCATTTGGTGTTGGTGTCTGCAGCCGTGCGGTCGGTGAAGATCTGAGATGAGGCTCAGCTGACCGTCGCGGTACTTTGATCTGTACTCACGTTATTGAACTCGAGCGGCGCGCCAATCGAGCCGATCTCGACGGGCGAGGTCTGGATGTTGGTCACGTCGAATAACAGCTGCAGCTCTGAGCCGCTGGCGACCCAACGCCGGATCACGCGCAGCAAGCTGCCCGCCGTGCCCAGGGTTGGGGTAAGGTTCGCCGCCGCCAGCGCGCCACTGATCGTCACCGCCGTAACGGCCGCGCGCGATGCCGCGCTGTTGCCCGTCGTCCACGAGCTGGCGCCTTGCACGCGCGCACGGAAGGTGATGTCTCCTAGGTGATACTGGTGTTCGATACGCGGTAGCTCATGTAGTCTGCGGGGATGTAGTTGACGAGGACGAGGAGCCTGAGAGGCGAGCGAGATGAGGTACGCCGTCTGCGAGTCCTTGACGAGCTGCACGCGAACGCGGACGTGTTGAAGGAGATGAAACCATTTCCTAGCCAGGTCGGAGCCGAAACGGGGAAGGCAAAGAACGCCGCGAGCGCGGCAAGCACAGCAGGAGCAGCATCGTCGTGATCTGTGCTTTCTCGTCCGAGGACGCAAGGCGAACGGACCGTCAAGACCTTCATTATGAGTCTTTTGGATTTCGTAGTTTCCGGTCACATGGTTCATAGACAGAAGGCGAGAAGTGCATCGACAATGCAGTACCAGATGGTGGTCGACTGTACCCGTTTACGGTTGGTGGCGCCTGACTGAACTTCTGTGCGCCTGCGGAGTCCCGAGATTCAAGCGAAATGTTGAGTTCACCTGCGAGTCTACTTGTGAACTGCCAGCACGTTATTGCGAGGAGTTGCGACGTGGCGTAGTAGGTCAACCTTCTGCTCTTGATTGGCGAAGGAAGAGTCGCGTCTGAACGGCCCGGCTGCGAGCGATCCCCGCGGGATGACGACACGACGAACGTTGATATCTATACAGCATGTGGGCAGTAGGTGTTCCTGCTGGTATAGCGTGTTCCATGCGTTTACCTCAACAAAATTAGCATCTGTGTCCAGAACCGACCTTCGAGGACTCAGATTTTCCGACGAGAGGCAAGAACTCGAAAGATATACATCACAGGTTCTCATGGTCAAAGAATATATATGAAGCGGCAACGGAATTGGTACTGGTTATCCCTCCTCCATGTGCGAGAGAATACTACGAAGAACTCGAGAATTCCAGTGGATCATAACTACAAGTTTGTAAGACCCTGGCTCGTGCGTGATCCTCATGGAATGTATCCTCAGTGAACAGCGAGGGTTGGGGTCAAAAGGCACGCTCGCCGGAAAAACGGAAGCGAGCATACAGTCGCCGCTTGAAATTCTACCGGCTCTTCAACTCGATGAAAAAGTCAATCCAATCCAATCACAACTCCGTTAGATCTCCGATAACTCAGGTTCTCATCCGTACTCTATCTCAGAAGGGGAAGCATGCTCGAAAAGCTGCTTCTGAAGATTTTGCTTCTCAGCAGTGTCTGACAATGTTGCGGGCTTCTGAAAATCAGTCGTACTCACACCTACCCCAGCCTGATGCAATCACAGCCAAAGATTTCGGAAACATTATGATGCTTGCGAGATGACACTAAGAACTCCATACGGCGAGCTGATTGACCGCTGTTGATACGGGACGTCGAGCTTCAGGACTAGACACGCGACAGACAGTGACAGCGCGATCAAGTCGTTCAAAAGTGTGCGAATGGGGTGGTCATGTTGTATGGCCAATACTATGAAGGGCCAGGTGAGCTTGCGCAAGAATATCCAGCCCAAGGATGTCCCAAGTAAATTCTCGGAATGCAAATCTGTAAAGGCAAGAAAGCAGGATCCCCCTGGTGAATGATTATGGACTACATGTGCAATGAACGAGAGCGCGGCAAAAGGGCAAGGGGGGGGGAGAGATCACGATCTCCACATAAGGATGGCGTACTGGCCGACATAAAAGTAGATAAAGTGTTTCGTCTCTGCGTCGCCGTTAGTAGAAGCATATCCAAGTGACGACCAGGCGCACCGTGGGTGACATAAGAGCCAAAGTTCTTTCCCACGACGACGTGCCATGTGTGGCCGAAACGGCGGTCGCACTCCTTCTTAATATGCGCGGCCATGTCCTTCTCGACCGAGTACTTCTCGAGCGCAGATGTTGCGAGCTCGATAGCCTCCTGCTGCATCTCCTCGGACATGTCGACGTTCTTTACGACGACTTTAGTGTTGGTGCTGATGTTGGCCTCGACCAGTGCGGCGGTTGAAGACGACTCAGCCATAATGGTAGTATCCTAGAAGTTTAATTAGTAAATAAGCCGAAAAGGGAAGGTTCGGCGGGTGGGGAAGGCACTGACAGTGCAAGTAGGTGGCGGTCGCTGGTCAAGGATCGCTACCGCTATTGCCAGGTCCGGTTTGCCAGATGCGGCCGGCGCCGGTCATTGCAGCCGACTACGCGCTCTCTCCGCTTTGGGCACTCTCCCTTCCACCTCCTGCGCAAAGTCGTCTGGGATGGCGTCCCGGCTCAGCACCGGGTTTTATGCCCTTCTTTTTTCAGCTGTGCTCATCGGGAGTCCAACATACACATTCTGGACGCATTACAGTGCGTGTTTGTGTCGCGCTGGCCCATGACTTTTCGATTGACACGCGTCGTGCAGCGCTGCCAGCTCCGATAGTGACACAGCAAGTGGCCCTTGCAGCTTTGATTGCTGGCTGACACGTTCTTGCAGGTTCGATGTGGCTTCTGGTTTACCACAGATTTCCGAAGCTAGAATTCTTGAAGTTGCAAAGACTTTGGAGACGATTGGCTATCGGTCTGTCGGCACCCGCGAGCATGCCCTGGCCGATGCATGGGCGCTCAAACAGGTCGAGGAGCTCGCTGCCAGCTGTCCGCCGCACCTGCAATGCGAAACCTGGCGGCAGGTAGGTGACGGAACTCATCGGTAGGTATCCCGGCCCCCGCATGCCGACCGGGCTGACATGCTCTAGGTTTGACATGATGGGCAAGGTTGTCTGGAAATCCTACCATGGGCTCACCAACATCATTCTGCGCGTATCCAGTGGTACTCCAACCGGCAAGGCCAACGCCGTCCTCGTGAATTGCCATTTGGACAGGTATGCGCGCATCGTAGCGCATCTCATTGGTAGATCTGCTTATACATACCACTCCCCACTAGCACGCTCCCATCTCCCGGCGCTGCCGACGACGCCATGCCATGCGGTGTCATGCTCGAAATTGCCCGCGTCCTGACGCACACGCCCCAGTGGAACCCTGAACATGCAATTATCTTCTGTGAGCTTCCATCTCCTGCTTTGTTTTTCCTCATACTCACGATATCAACGCAGTATTCAATAATGCAGAGGAAAGTCTCCAGGACGGTTCGCATCTATACTCCACGCAGCACGAAACCCGCCATACGTGAGTGCGCACGTTCATGACTAATAAGGGTGCTCACGATTGGCCGAAGTGTCCGCGCCGTTATAAACTTAGAGGGTGAGTCTGTCTTTTGCTCTGCGGCAATCTTGCTGAATGCAGGTGGTGTTGACTAGCTGCTGGAACGAAGGGACCCGAGCTACTCTTCCAGGTGCGCGTCTCGTGCTAATGTGCGTGAACAGAAAACCTGACCTACTTTCATAGGCTACATCAGAGGAAATGATTAGCGCATACTCTCACGCAAAACAGTGAGACACGTCTATGCGCGTAGACTTGTTGCTCATGCGTCGTAGACCATTCGGAACCGTTGTTGCAAACGAGATCTTCTCGTCTGGCATCATTCTCTCGGAGTCCGTCGCTTCTAGATTGGCACGAACTTTACTCATGCAACCCATAGTACCGACTTCCGACAATTTGAAGAGTACCTCAATGTCACCGGCTTGGATGTTAGTTTGTTCCTTTAAAGCCTTGCTCGTCAGCTAAATACCTTCCAGATGGCCGTAGTCGGGCATAGCTATTACTATCATACTCGCAAGGATATTGTCGCAAACATAGAGCCCGGTGTCGCTCAACACATGGCAGAAAACACTCTGTCCATTGTTGAACACCTGACTTCGGCGGACTCCCCTTTGGGCAACATGACCACCTCCGGATTCCACAAGCCCAGCACGACGTTTTTCTCACTGTTCGGCTCTTACTTTTTCCAATACTCGAGCCGTACTGCCCTGATTATGTCCGGCACCGTCGCATTTAATGCTTACGGACTTGCGCGCTCCACCGTTGGCCTGAAGCGAGTTGCCGGCGGCACCGCGTCTGTCCTCATCATGCTCCTCGGCGCGCTGCTCAGCGCCAACATCCTGGCGTTCATCATGGACCGCGTACACCCGCTCAGCTGTACAGCAACGAGCTCAGCTGCATCCTCTTGTACGGACCCGCCGCACTCGCCGGCGCGATCACCGTGGATCACCTCTTTCCGGTGGCGAAGAGCGAACAGACGCGCTTGCGGGTCTCTTGGTCATTCAGAGCAGCACGGCACTCTTGCTCCAGGGTGTCTTCACGCTCGGCTCGAGCGCGGTCCTGCTCGTCTCGTCCGGCGGCATGTTCGTGGCGTACGCCATTGACGCTGCCGCCCGCGCGTTCTTCGGGCCTGCACCCGCACCGGCTACGCTTGCCAAGCTAGACTTGAAAGTTGACTCGAAGAAGTCGTCGAAGAAGGGCATGGCGGCGGCAAAGGAGAAACGCTACGGACACTCGAGGAACAGCTCGGCGGTTGGCGTGCCAAACGAGCCGGCAGTATTCTTGATGCCCCTCATCTCGTATGCTATCGCTCAGGTGGTACCGATTATCTTTGGAACGGAGTTGTTGATCGGCGACTTGGACGTCTTCGTGCCATTGGTGCGTCGAATTGAGCAAACACTTGCCTGAAATTGACTGTTTTGTTTTACAGACGGGACGAATGGGACCGGTATGTGCATATTGTGTGCCTGCTTATACACGTTACTGACATTCCATGTATAGGACGCACCGGCTGAGCACATTATTGCAAGCATCGTGGCCCTCTTCGGTGCCTACTCGCTGCCGATGATCTTCCCGCTTGCGCGTCGTATCGGCCGCAAGGCCTTGGGCAAGGCCATCATCGGCCTGTGGGCCGCCGCAGTCCTCAGCGTCGGTTTCTTCCTCCTCAGGTCACCTTTTGACAGCGAGCATCCACGCCGAGTCTTCATCACGCACATGGAAAACGTGCGTTTGTCTCTAACGATTGATTCAGAACGCTAACATCTCTATGAACAGGTGACCTCGAACGAGTTGACTCTTCATGTCGGCGGAGCGGACCGGGCGGGTGGTATGCCTCAGCTTGCGATGGAGATCGCGGAAGAGTTTGGCGTCAAAGGCAGCCAAGCGACCTCTGTTGTGATGGACGACTGGAATACCGAGTGGGACCACCTGTATCCGTTCTCTGCGGTTCGTCGTTTACCGTAGCCCTCGTCCAAATCTCTTATGTCATTTCTGCAGTTCATCAAACCTCACACCATCAAGCTAGATACGCCGAAGGGTTTCCGCTCCAAGTGGGCCGGAAAATTCAACGTCGAGCTCTTGAAGCAGGACATAGACGTGCAGGAAGAGACTCGTTCCTTGTCGATCTCCGTCAAGCATGCAGGAATTATCTGGCCCGGTCAGTGTCTCCCTGTGAATCTCACAAGTGATGACTGAACAATCTGCTTTAGTCATCGCTTTCGATGCCGACATCCTCAGTTGGAGTCAGAGCGCAGAGCCCCTCAAAGGCATGCAGAGGCACCACATCAAGGAGGGCTCGTTTTACGGCAGCTCTGAGTGGCACTTCGACCTGACTGTGAAGGGGCTCAAGCCACTCGAGGTGTCTTTCGTCGGTATCAGCGAGCGTGGCATGTGGCCAGGGAAGAAGCACGAGGCTGAGGGCGCAGCGATGGAGCTGTTCGCAAAGCTCGACCCGTGGATCGAGAAAAGGACGAAAGACTCCGTAGACGCACTACTGCTGGGCTGTGTTGGCGGTGTTGTGAAGCTTTAAAATGCGGGCAAACGAAATGCTTTGCGATACAACGAATAAAAGAACCATGATATTCACGGAGCTCTCGGAGGCGCCTGAACTCGCTGGTGCATCTCACCAATCTCTGCAGGGGCACGTCTGAGCTGAAAACGATTGAAATATTACTTTCAGCATAAGCTCACGTTTAGAGACAAGTACGGCGAGTTTGATTTCGGTCTTTCAGTCGGCAGGGTTTTATATTACAATCAAAAGCAACCGTCAGCAATGCTTGAACACATAGGGTATGTTGATGTATTCAAAAACTTGGATCTGAGTGCGGCGGGACACCAGACCTGGTCCGTATCGCTGCCAGCAGGTACAGAGTGTCATTACATAGCCCCCGATAATACAAGCGAGCTTGGAAGAGTGGTGTTGGCAGCGGTGCTAGCCTGGTTGGCGCTGTTCACGACAACCGAACCACCGTAGGTAACAGTTGCGAAGTATAGCACATACTCACAAACAGCTCGCTTCATGCAAAATTATCACAAAAGATGTTTTCCCCAACGGGGAATCGAACCCCGGCCACTTGTGTGAGAGACAAGTATCCTAACCATTGGACCATTGAGGACTGGTGCTCAAGGTCTTTGTTTACATATACTATCGCCAAAGAGAGCACACAATTGGCCAGGAAGACTTCTGTGTTTCCAACGTCTGAGCAGATTGTAATTACCGGTGTCAGCCGGACAGAAGAGAGGAAAGCTTATTTCAACGGCGGATGCTTTCCTGCGCGCAGCTCTACTCGGGACCCCTCTAGAGCTTGTACCAATCAGTGAATCGTTGAGAGAAAGTTGAACATGTTAGATCCCATGATTTGGAGCTCTAGCCGTCCCAATATCGGTTCAAGTTGAAGCTCTCACTACTTGGCGCGAGGTCAACAGGCACAATCGAGAAGCAATGCAACAGCAGCACCGAGATTATCACGAAGGGTAGCACAGATGAATAAATTAGCCTCATTAGGCCGAGGAGTCACCAAAATTCAACAACATAGAAGCAATACGAGGATGGAAGGATGGGTGAGTCCTTTTATGCGCCGCTCAGTGCACGATGCACGATGTGGTCTTCCACACGACTAAGGCGCCTAATTCTAATATACAGATGACGGTAGGAACTCAACTTACATCCGTTCACTGGCTTGCAGGTCTTGCCGGTCGTCAAAGTCATCGAATCATCGCTCCTGCGTTGTATAGTCGGTGGCCGGAAGGCGAACTGAAACTCGCCTGGGACGCAGGCATGATTTAAAGTGGTATTTACCGGAAGTCAAAACAGCGCGAACTCGGCTGCCATTCCGGTGCTTCGATATTGGAATCTGTAAAGTCAGTTTCTGCGGAAGGTTCTGCCAGAGTCGGCATCGTGAGCCGAGCTTGGTGGCCGTGCAGAATTCCGAGAGGCCAACTAGCGGAGTTGGACTTCGGGCAACTTCCTTGTCCTCCTGCTTCCGCCAGTGTTGCGCACACCTGCCGCTTGGCAGACCAGTTGCTGCAATCAAATCTATCGTCGCGCTCGCTCGTTGACATGTCTCCGGAACGAGCGACTCTGTCGGTGAAATAGGGACCGGTTTGCGAAATTCCCATATCGAGTAAGGGCCACACACCTCCAGTCCGAGCCGGCCAGGCGCACTGCATTTTGTGCGCTAGGGCGTCATTTGGGGCGCTCAGTGTCAGTCCGCCGACGGTTGGAGTCTGCGCTATGTCGAATGAGGCATTTTTGAAAGCCAGTGGCCTGGGCCATAAGAGCAGCGGCTCAGCGTGAGTGGACCTCTGTCTTCCCAACTACATCCTATCAGCACCCCCATCTGCCTCGCACTACTGAACAGCTCGCATCAACGCCTGCCATCTGCCATGAATACCTCGCTCAAGCCGCTCAAGCTCAGTGACCTCCTCGCCGTCTGGACCGTGATCATCTCTGTTCTCATCGCCTCTGCAAAGCACGCCGTCGTCGTAAGTGCCTCTTCCTTTTCCTCTTCGACGCTCACGCTCACCTTATTACAGGAGCTCGTGCGCTCGTTCCTCGCCATCGTCTGTCCCAGTTGCCGCCTGCATGTCCCCACCGTTGTTGCCCTCATCATGAGCGCCGAGCTCGCGCTATACTTCACCGCACCTGTATTTTATGGGGTCTACCGTCTTATCCGGTTCATCGTACGCCTTCGCAATATGCCCGCCGAACTCGCACGCGTCACCCGAGAGCGCGATGCGTACCAAGACCAAGTCGAGCAACTTACTCGCGCAAACCAGATCGTACGTTCCGCTGTCCAGCGACCCTGTCACGACCATGACTAATGGCGCAATTTCAGCAACGCAGTAATACGGCGCTGTTCGTCGTCCACCACATTGAGCGTCGCCAAAACGCAGCAACGTTCCGAAGGCCGCCACCCAACGCATCGCTTACCTCGGCAATAAGCTCTGCACGCAGAACAATTCATAGATGTTCTCTCTGCTCAGAATGACGACCTTTCCCGGGACAACAACAACCTCACGGAGCGTCTCGAAGAGGTTAAGACGCACTGCACGACATTCGCGAATATCAACACGATCCTCAATGCACAGTCAAAGAAGCTTTGAGCATCTATGACCAGCAAGTGGAGAATATTGAACTACTTGAAGATGAGGTGCGTCCTATCGGCCAACATAGCATGCATGTCTGACCCGCGTTTCCAGCTTAATTTCACGGATACTAGGATCAGTTGCCTCAAGCAGAGGATCAGGAAGCTGATGGCCCAAGGTCGCACCGACAAAGACGACATTGTATCGCTCGAGCAGCGACTGCAGCGCACCGATGATCGCGCGAATGCTCTGACAACTCGCTCGCCAAGTCCGAGGGCAAGCGTCGCGAGCTGGATGTGCAAGTCGAACAACTGCGTCAGCAAAACGCAGACCGCGAAGATGTCATCAGCCAGTTTGAAAAGCGCATCACTCAACGAGACGACTGCATCGAGGAGCTCAAGACGGAGGCGGACGAGAACTTCCAAGAGTTCCAAGAAATTCTCGACGAGAAGCTTGCACTCGCAGCGCGCGTTGAAGAGCTCGAGGTGAAGCTGGCCGCACG
>JAGTJP010000267.1:0-24549 GCA_020744175.1 Auriculariales sp. MPI-PUGE-AT-0066 | reverse complement strand
CCCACCATGTTTCGGTCCCTCATTCGCTCCATATCCTCCTGGCCGACCTCGCATCCCGCTGAAAGCATCGTTGGCTACTTTATACTCGCAACACTCGCATACTTCCATGTACTCCACGCTGTAAAACACTCTCAGTTTTTCCAACCAACTGTGCACACATACCGTCCAGCAGTCGCACTCCTACCTTTCTCGCACGACTCGTGGATCCCCGTCACCGAACATGACTGGGAGTCGCGCTCTGGTGTGGCGTAGAAGTTCAGCAGTTGGCGCTGTCGCTCGAGGCGCCGAAATCCGTAGTTATCGAATGGACCAGCAATGACGCGCTAAAGCAGGCCCGCAATTTCACCAACCATCTCATCTCCCAGGTCTCATTCCAGTCTATTTGCCACCGTGTGGGCAGCGACTGCGCTCAGCCCGACCTCACTATATCTCCCTCGGATTCTCGCGCCACCGTGGTCACGCTTCTCTTCCGGAGAGGAGGACGGTCCCAGTTCCTCAAGTCCTGGGTGCCAAAGGGAACCTCCCGCGTCGTCCTCCAGGACGCTGCAGGTCTATCGTTCGTGTACGAGCCTCTCAAGAAGGAGTCTATTGCCGAGATGAAGT
Organism: Auriculariales sp. MPI-PUGE-AT-0066; assembly: GCA_020744175.1. Taxonomy (NCBI): domain Eukaryota; kingdom Fungi; phylum Basidiomycota; class Agaricomycetes; order Auriculariales; species Auriculariales sp. MPI-PUGE-AT-0066. Next base: position 23,946 of record JAGTJP010000267.1, on the reverse strand, counting down.
CTGGCAAGTGGATTGCATACGCGCTCCAGGCCTTCGTTCTTCGCTTTTGGGAACTTGTCAAGGTATGCGGCTCACTTACAAATTGCACCCTCGGCTGACTTTGGGTGCAGCAAGCCGACTCAGCCGATCTTCGTCGTCCTCATTGGGTACATCCTCATGCACATAACATTCGTCAACTTGTTCCTCAAGGCTCGCAAGATCTCGTCGTCCGCATGGGTCGCACCTATCATCCTCGTATCCTCCACCTCCGCCTTACTTCTCGCTCTAGCGTTTGCTCATGTTGTCGCCGTACCCGTGGACCCCGTTGGCCTTTCCGAGGCACTGCCGTTCCTCGTGGTGACTGTCGGGTTCGACAAGCCCATGCGACTTGCGACCGCCATGCTATCCAGGCGGCGTGACGCTACAGACCCGGGCGCCATTGAGCGCGTCGCAAGCCCCATCCTTCGCGACTACATGCTGGAAATTGGCATCCTGTCGCTCGGCGCTCTATCGAGAATCCCTGGTCTGCGCGAACTCTGCGCATTGGCGGCGATGATCCTCATCTGCGACGCCTTTGCTATGTTGACTTTCTTCGTCGCCGTCCTGGCTTATTAGCCTCAGCACCACGCCCGAGCAGCTGCGCGTTGACACCAGCGCACATCGGTCACCGGCCCGTCAGGTCCAAGGCAAGCGCGACCAGGGTGCAAGCATTGATCGCAAGAGCACTTTGGCGCGTCTCAAAGTTCTCCTCATTGGCGCATTTGTGATCCTTCATTCGCTGAATCTGGTCACCACTCTCACGCCAGCGGCGGCCTTATCGCGTTCGAACCGCTCTCAGCGTTCTCAGCTCACGCGCAAGGTCAACATTTCGTCGCCAACGATCACCCAGGCATTAGCCACCATCGCGGGCTCGCGTTCCAAGTCGACAGGCGACATCCTCGCCCGTATCAGCCCACCGGTCACTATCCGTGTGCTCCCACCATTGGCGTGGATTCAGTCTGCTGAGGCCGCCACGCCTACGCCTGATACTCCAGAGGCACAAACGACGATGAGACGCCTCGGGAGCCATTGAGCACTGCCGCTGTGTTTGAGTTGGCGGAACAACCCACGGTTGGGAAATGGCTCATTCTTGTGCTTGCGGCTAGCATCTTCCTTAACGGCTACCTCCTCAAGTCTCAGCCGGAGGAACGTCGTTCGTCGAGGAGCCGTGTGCCACGTAACGGCAGTGCCGCTGCAAAAGATTCCTCGGAACCCACATCGTACTTCAGCAATACGATCGTGACCAGGAAGCCAGAACCCATCCTTGAAGCTTCTGTATTCAGCTCCAGTCTCGCTGACGTCGCCAACGGCAAAATTGTTGAAGAGAAGCAGATGCCAGAGATTCAGCAGCCCATTGCCGCAAAGCCCATGCCAGCCATCGTCGCGCCGACACCAATCTCAGCAGCCATCAACGCGCTCGCGCTCGCTCAGGCCACGACGAACAGCAGTGGAGTTCCCACGGCTGCGACGTCGCCAGCACGTTCCGTTGCATCAGACGACTCAGATGAAGACGATGCGAAAAAATGGGCTCCACAGACACCGTTCGATCTCTTGGAGAATGCACGCAAATCTTCGAGAGCGGACCGAGAGGCGTTGATGAGCTCAACGATGAGGAGATCATTCTTTTGGCGCAAACCGGCAAGATCGCGGCATATGCTCTCGAGAAGGTTTTGGGTGACTTCGAGCGTGCAGTCTTAATCAGGAGAGCCTTGATTTGTGAGTTTCCTGTCGCCTTCGTTGTTAAGCCTGTTTCTGACTCCAGCTGCAGCTCGTGCGTCCAGGACGCAAACTCTCGAGACCTCGGAAGTGCCCTACCAGAGCTACGACTACGGCCGCGTCCTCGGAGCGTGCTGCGAGAATGTCATTGGCTACATGCCCATCCCGCTCGGCATTGCGGGTCCCTTGAAGATCGACGGTCAGATGTTCCCGATTCCGATGGCTACAGCAGAAGGCACGCTGGTTGCGTCCACCTCGCGTGGCTGCAAGGCTCTCAACGCAGGCGGCGGTGTGTTACGACTGTGATCACACAAGACGGCATGACGCGTGGACCCGCCATCGAGTTCACCTCCATAGTCGAGGCTGCTCGGGCGAAGCGCTGGGTCGACTCTCCAGAAGGTGCTCAGATGCTCCGCGATGCTTTCGATTCGACCTCTCGGTTCGCGCGGCTTCAGCAGCTCAAGTGCGCGCTGGCGGGTCGGACGCTGTATGTCGCTTTGCGACAAGCACGGGTGACGCGATGGGCATGACATGATCAGCAAGGCACGGAGAAGGCACTCGAGGTCATGGCCAAGCAGTTCCCTGACATGCAGGTACTGGCACTCAGCGGCAACTACTGCAACAGACAAGAAGCCCGCCGCCATCAACTGGATCGAGGTCGCGGCAAGAGTGTTGTTGCAGAGGCGGTGGTCCCAGGCAAGATCGTCAGACGGTGCTCAAGACCACGGTCGCGGCGCTCTGCAACCTGAATATCAAGAAGAACTTGATTGGCAGCGCGATGGCCGGCTCCATTGGCGGTTTCAACGCACACGCGTCCAACATCCTGACAGCTATGTTCCTCGCCACTGGTCAGGATCCGGCACAAAACGTCGAGAGCTCGATGTGCATGACTCTCATGGAACCGTATGTTCTCATGAATAATCGCTATGAGGATAAGTTCTAATGCCTTGCAGAATCAACGATGGCGAGGACCTTCTCATTTCGGTGTCCATGCCCTCCGTCGAGGTCGGCACGGTCGGTGGCGGCACTATTCTCGGCCCGCAAGCCGCCGTTCTTCAGATGCTCGGCGTTCATGGCGCTCACCCTGATTCACCTGGACATAACGCTCGACAGCTTGCCCGAATCATCGCTGCCGCCGTCATGGCCGGCGAGCTCAGCCTTATGTCCGCCCTCGCTGCAGGTCACCTCATCCGAGCGCACATGGCACACAATCGCAGCAAGCCCGCCACGCCACTTCCTACACGTCCGAGCACACCGGCGCCGTTTGCAGTACTGCAACAACGCGAGGGCCCAGGGTCTTCCGAGAAGGAGGCAGAAGCATGCCCCACGCCACCAGATGCACTATAGACATCGACTTGAAGTTTTTCTGCCCTCCTCGCCTGCTTTCGCTCGCTGGCTTCGCTTTCGCCGTCTTTCAATTCGCTTTCGCTTGCATCACATCATCTCCCGCCTCAAACCGACTTGATCATGGTCGGACCCCATTCATAACGCACACGGCCGTAATTGTATACTAGGACTCTGATCACGTCCAGTACATAGATACGCTGGATCTTCTCGTGTTTCCAAATACAACAGCCTTTCCGCTCCTGCTAGGAGTGGCCGGAACACGACGCGAATGCAATACATGTCCAGGTTATCGATGAACTACATTCCCATGAACCTGAGATCGCTCGAGGGTCAATGCCCGGCCAACCGCCGAGTCTGACACTCTTGCAGTCGCAATCTCCTTCACCACTTTGGCTGCATTTATAAGCAACAGTAACGGCAAGGATGTAAGGGTGATGTGATTATCAATTGCACAGGGTTCACCTCATGGCCGGTAGGGAGGTGTGGGACTCTGTGAGAATACCAATACCAAACGCGGAATGCGAAAGGCGGCTTCGCGCGGCCTATAAGGCCGCATGACCGGGACGAGCTAACAACCAGACATCTCTCTCCCTCGTCCCCTCAACGATCTCGCATATCCTACTAGCATGGCCCCCAAGGTTTGTGGCGATCCCGAACACACCTCGGCCAACGCTCTGACCAAAATCTTGTTCAGGTTGCAATCGTGATCTACTCGATGGTTGGTGCTCATCGTAATGCTCTTTCTCGACGCTGATGGGGTTTGACGTGTTCGTTCAGTACGGCCACATCGCCAAGATGGCCGAGTCCGTCAAGGCTGGTGTCGAGTCCGCTGGCGGGACCGTTCAGATCTTCCAGTTGGTGCCTTCTCGTCATCCTTGTCCTCCTTTGCTCATGAATTTTTGTTGCGCAGGGTCGCGGAGACACTTCCTCAAGAGATCTTGACCAAGATGCATGCTCCGGCGAAGCCTGAATACAAGGTCGTCGTGCCCGCGGACCTCCTCGAGTACGACGCGCTCTTGTTTGGCGTGCCGACGCGTTACGGTGAGTGTTTGCTTTTCGCCACATATTATGTGGCTGACCCCTTGTGCAGGCAACTTCTCGGCACAGTGGAAGACGTGAGTATTCTGTCTGAATGGACCGTATGAAAGGTTGGATTGACGTGTGTTGGACAGTTTCTGGGATGCCTCTGGACAGATCTGTACGTGGCGTGCACTTAAATTCACGCTGGGCGATTGCTGACAAACTCTACAGGGGGCTCGGGTGGTTACTACGGCAAGTATGTTGGCCAGTTCGTGTCCACTGGCACCCCCGGCGGTGGCCAAGAGTCCACCTTCCTGTCCTCCATCAGCACCTACACGCACCACGGCATGAGTAAGTTACAGATGCTTGTTAGCGATTTCGTATGCTAAATTGCGATGTGCCTTTTAGTCTTCGTGCCATTCGGTTACGCGAAGGCTTTCCCGCAAATCACCAACTTGAACGAGGTGCACGGTGGATCTCCGTGGGGTGCAGGCACGTTCGCTGGTGCAGATGGCTCGCGTCAGCCCACCGCGCTCGAGCTCGAGCTTGCCACAATCCAGGGCAAGTCGTTCTATGAGACGGTCTCGAAGGCGTTCAAGTAAATTGACTGCCAGGCACTGGGCTGGAATGTAATACATGTCAAGCAAGGAATACGAACGAATTGCATTAGGTTCATACTGTAGGGGTCTGATTCGACGCCTGCAGCTGACAAATGTTGATGATGGATATGTATATGGGGTTCTGCAATTGTAGGCTCATGGGGTTGGTTCGAGATAATGGTTGTTCAACGTTGTTGCTGAGCACTCCAAGTCTTGTTTACAGCTACCTCGTCCGCACTGTAGACATCGGCGCGCAGGTTCACCTAGCGCTTAGGTTCACCTAGGGCTTCTGGCTGTCCGGGTGCGTGTCTTTGCCAGCCTGAGTGGCTGCAGGCTGGAGATCGTGCGCGCTGTCTGCCACCGCTTTAGCTTGAGTCTCCTTGCTCTTGCCCGTGTTCAAGTATGTGTAACCGCCAACCGCGCACTCCATAACGGCAACGCCAGCAACGATAGCGTAGAATCCACGACGCGACTTTGTGCTTGTCGGTGGTGCGTCGGGCAGCGGTGGGACGGTGGACATGTTGCGGCGTGCGTTCTGCGTGGCTAAGAGACCGTTCACACAGAAACGCAAACTAGCTACTCACCACGGCGCGAGGAACGGCACGGGCTGCTGCTGCTGCTGCAGGGTACATGTTGTATGTGTGAGAGATGGGATGCTGTCGCCGAAGCTAATGTGCTGCACATGGCCCATATTCAATCAACCATTTATACCTACGACGTGCTGCGCAGGAGCAAATCCTGATCCGGCGCGCGACGAGAATTGGGAAGTGGGAGACGGCGACGGGCGGGCTCGGAATCGAAGCAGTCATCAAAGTCGTCTCCGCTTCAACAGCTCTTCTTCTGACGATCCCGTGATTGGTCTCTACGCGTGAACTGGCCTATTGGTGATCGAACCGCTGTATTTCCGCATCTAGGACATGTACTAAAAGTACCTCACGTTCTACGTTGACGAATATCGCAGCTTGACTGCATATGCACACTTGTTCGCGCATGACTCATTTTCATTGCTTGTGGAACAGCTCAATTGCAGCGTAAAAACACCAAAAATGCAAGCAAGACGTCCTATTCTGAGGGAGAATGATGCCAGGCTGTGTTGGCCACCACAGCTCACCCGGTACCGTGGACTTGCGGAGCATAAATATGCAGCGCACTCTGACTTTTCCAATATCATCCCTCCGAATCTTTCGCCGATACGCTTCCTTCCCTTCAATCTCTTGTCGCCTTGTCGCCGTCCAACCATCGCGTTCACTGGATACATATGGCAAGGAGACAACTTTGTGTCAGCGCGCTTGGAGATATGACAATCTTCCTTCTCCCTGATGAGTTATTAGCTCATATTATCGTGATGCTCGATGGCTGTGAGCGCGATGTCTTAGCTTGCGCGCATACTTCGCGCAAAATGCGTGCCATTGCACGCGGCGACGGAGCATTCTCATTCTGGGCAAAGCTGAGTACCACCGAGCCCAACAGAGACCGGCTCCCAGAACTCATTACGGCGTTCGCGCACCATTTGCGCGAGATAGTTGAAGTTCGCGCTCGGGTCAAGGTGTTGATTCAAGTTGACCCCTCCGAGTTTGGCCGAACCGGCACGAGCTTCGAGCCGTTCTACAAAAGCAAACGGCTGGAAACAATGCGTCACGCCTGGTCTCACGCTCTCCACGCAGTAGCGGAGGCTTCTCGAGCTGGTCGTGTCGAAATGTTGGATGTAGAGGCTCCGGAAGACGCGATGCGAGACTTGCTTGGGGCAATGCGCTTCCCAGCGCCAGTCCTGAGCAGTATACGTTTGATCGTGCAGTCTAAACATGGGGACGAGCTGGAAGCCGACAGCGGAGTTATATTTGACAACGAATTTCTTGCAGGATCGGCGCCGCGGCTCAAGACAGTCGCCCTCCTAGGATTTCTGTTTCCATGCAGCTCAATATCAGCGTTTCACAATGTTTCCGTGCTCAGCTATACCTCCAAGACTTTTCCGCACCCGTCAACACTCGCACCACATTTCCTCATTGTCACAGTCGTCACTCTCACTGCTGATATGGACATGATCGAGACACACTCCGACGACAGCTGTGCCCAGCTGGTCAAGCTAGAACGGCTGCAGCTCAAGCAGCTCGATTACAACCCATACGTGTCGTTTTCGCTTGTTAAAGCCGCGCAAGCATTTGCTCACGTCACACCCAACATCCAACAGATCATGCTCGGGCCTGGACGTCAATATGGGTCATCCGTGCATGACGAGGATGTTGCTGCATGTATTGACGCATTTATCCCCCCACCGGGAGCTCTGAGTCTCAAGGCCTCGCGGTTAGTCCAGATCCCGTCGGAGTATCGTTCGGCCCTCGCGTCAGACGCATGGAACGACAGAAGTGCCAGTTCGCTCATCCTCGAACTGACCCCGCTGGAAACTTTAAACGATCGGCTTGCCGTAGTCCAGTACGAAGGCGACGAGAATCACCTGTGGCTCTCACCAGACTTTGACTTCACTAATCGCATCGAGCGCATTACTCTTCCATTTTTCCTCACCTTACTCAGCAGTGGATTTGTCCTACACCTTTCACGCAGACAGAATGTCCAGGAACTATTCATCGATTTTGCCGACCCAGATGGCGTGCTGTGGTCCCAACAGTGGCTCGCGGATGTCCGCGAGTCGGTGCTAGAGCTCGACGTGGACAACGACGAGCGCGGAGTATGGTGCCCTCGTACCCCCCATGGATTCTTCGCATATCCGCATGCAACCACGATAGTGTTGTTTACATCAGACGAGTCGCTGGCGCGCGTGCCCAGGAGATACCCATCGTGCTTACTCTCATCCCGGTACACCCACCAGCCCTGTCGTTTCGAGCTTCGTCTCGAGAATGTACTTTTGGATGCGGAGCTGGATGCCTGAAACGGAGGACGTATTTAATAGATTTCCTCCATCCTTGACCGAACGACTGAACTACAAATTTGATGCCCTAGACAGCGTTTGCAATGGCTTTTCTCGCACGTGCATGTCTCCTGCATTGTTACAGCACGTCAAACCCTCATAAAAGATATCAAAACTCTCAAAGGTAGAAGGTTTGATCCAGTTCCTGTCGTGAACCATCGTGAGTGTTGAATGTCCTCGGGTCAGTTCGTTTGCCGTTACATTCAGATGCTACAAAGCTAGGAGCCCGGGCTACTTTTGCTTCACTCTTCTGCGCACTCCAGGCTCATTCCTTCTAGATTTCTTTCAATATATGAAAACGTCCATGGTCTGTTGACATGGCACGCGACTGACTCTTCTCTTAGACCCGATGCTGTCACTGAGGATTTAACAGTGAAAACACTTGTATTCAGTGAAAAGAGGGATTCAGTGAAAGAATTTCAGCATGATATTAACGGTTGGAGTATCAATGAACGGTCAGTCTGCGGGCGAGTGATCATGGTGCCCTCAAGAACTGGTACGATCACCCTCGCTTTGTTATCCGAACCTCGTGCCAAACTGCGTGGCAGCTCAATTCCGTCGGTGCCTTACACAACGAAGGGCGCCCAATGTAGCGGTCCGATATACGCTGAGAGCCTGTGGGGGTATTTCGCCGGGTATAAATGTAGGAAGCACTTCAGAGGCACCATCGAAACACTGGTTCAAGTATTTCTGTAATATTTCTAACTTAGAAATACAGAATAAGCACACTTTCAGTGTAGCAAGAGTATTTCAGGCAAGTGATATATTGGGTATACTTTGGTGGGTATTACTATCAGTAATACCGGACTACCTGAGTATTACGGGAGATACTGCACCAAGTATCTCTTGACTATCTCAGGCCAGAAGCACTATGTAAATACTCTAATAGTATATCAGAGGTATCCCTTAGTCAGAAATACACTCGAGACACTTGGACCAGTATCTCAGGTGTACTTCTGTAGTGCTTCCGATGTTTATACCTGGTGAAATACCCCCACAGGCTCTCAGCGTATATCGGACCGCTACATTGGGTGCCTTTCGTTGTGTTAGCTGGCGACGATGCATCGACTAAGGGCACAGTGTCTTGCTAGCTGCCTGTTCGTGACTATGTCTCCTCGAAGCCATGTGTAACATGACCACGAGAGCAAGACGGGCTTAACCGGTGCAGTCTGTGCGAGCCGCCTTGTATACAGACCGTAGAGGCGGTGGTAAGAGCAGATCTGCTGGCAAAAGAGCCGCGCTACGCGCCGAGGACGAGTGGTTCATCTGAGACTTGACTGGTTGAGTTGCGAGTCGGGTCATGCAAGAGCAGGTGACTGCAGCTTAGATGATTATCGGTGAATTTGATGGTGAACGTGGCGTTTGCGGACAGGAGTGCGGCCGTATCACGGCCCCGGATAACTGGTTCTACCGATCAGATTGTATGATTTGATGATTATGATTAGAACAAATGGTATAGCGACCGTTACATACGTGCAGCTTTTTTTTTTTTTTTTTTTTTTGCCGAGTCAGACAGTAACAGTATCATCAACTGGTGAAAGAGTAGAAGTCCAAATTTCAATCGGAGTTTGCGGTTATGGCTCTTGCTCTTTCCACGTGGAAGTAACGCACGCGCCATTTCCGTCCTCAACACGTATGCGACTGTAGCGCGCACTGATATTGAGTGGCTCACAGTGCGGCGGGGCGGGTCTAAGACCGGTCGAGTGACTCGAGTCAGCGTTGAGCAGCACCGCAGATCCGAGTAGAGCAGAACTTATATTCGGCGCAGCGAGCTGCATGATCTGGTCCAATCTCCATTGCCCCTCTCTATCAGATTTTAAAAGGTCAAGATGGAACAGCAGCTCAGCTTGTGGCCTTCGCGCGCGAACATGACTTCCATGGGATATCATGTTGATCGCTTTCGGTATGTCAACCACTCCTATGCTTTGCAAAGTGACTTAAATCCGCCTCAGCGGCTCGTCGCACTGGAACCGGTAAGCGCGTTGAAATTACCAGCCTACAGGCGATAACATCTACTTAAGGGAGTGGCTCGATGTGGCCATGGTACCATTGTACGCTGCCGCGCTCTCGTTGGTTGCCCTTGCCTGTAGCGAGATGACAATTATTTACCATCGAACTCAAAACGAGCAGGTCCACGCATATATTTCGACGCCGACCGCCAATATTGGCTCCGCGGCCAAGGCTTTCGTGTCCAGGAGCGGTGGTTATCAGATTCTCTCGTGGAAGGTGGTTCGGCTTGTTGGTATTACTATCCTATGCATTCTCAACTTTGCCTCGCCGATGGATGCCGCATTCTACGCATACGTCGGAGCTCTGGCATTGGGTTGGCTGTTTGCCCACACACGTCGTCAACGTCAACTTGACTGGCACATTGGACTGCTGCTCCTTATTCCCTGGTCATTGGTATCTTACCAAACCATCTACCCGCTGGCGATCTTCGAGCGAGTTCCGGGCATCATAGCTCCAAGCCAACTCCTATGGGCACAGTTCACACTCTTGAACATCGTCGGGGTAGTCATCCCGCTACTCACTCCAAATGTATACGTCCCCGTCGATCCCGCAGACCCGAGCAAAGAGCCAGCTCCCGAGCAGACCGCATCGCCCTTGAGCTTCATGCTCTTCTCATTCCTCGACCCGCTCGTCTGGGCTGGGTACCGTTCCGCGCATCTTGCGTACGACCGACTCCCGCCTCTCGCCGACTACGACCGCGCAGGGTGGCTCAAGAAGCGTTCTTTTCCGCAGCTCGACCCATTCATGGCCACAAAACAGCGGAACGTCATGTGGGGGTTACTTCGAGTATTCTGGTGGGAGTTCACGACGCTCGGTTTCTCAATCAGTCTTCGCGTGGCCGTCAGCTTCCTGGCTCCACTAGGCGTTAACCGCCTGCTGGTATACATAGAAACCGGTGGCCAAGGTGCAACAGTTCGGCCGTGGGTGTGGGTCGCATGCGTGGGCGGAGGTGGGTTCCTGGCCAGCATGACACTCCAATGGTTCGTCTTCGTTGGCACGCGCGTGCTCGTCCAAGCCGAGAGCCTTATCACGGAACTCGTGTTCGAGCATGCTCTTCGTATCCGGATGAAGCAGGATGTACCAAGAGCGACAGCTTCCAACACTGTGTCGACCATAACGGTGATGAGCGGCGATGACCTGACAACGAGCGATGAGGTTGGCGGCAGAATCGCTCAGCCACTGCTGCCCGATGACACACCCGCCTCGGTCAACTCAGTCAGCACAAGCGAGGAAGAAGGGGACAACCTTTTGGGCAAGATCAACAATCTCGTGACGAGCGATATAGATAATATAACCGACGCCCGCAACTTCATTCTGCTTTTTTTGCAGGTCCCGCTCCAGATTGCCATTAGCGTCTGGTTTTTATATTCGGTGTTGGGCTTTAGCGCGTTTGTAGGTGTTGCCGTCATGATAATCTCGCTTCCCGCGCCGGGCTGGATTGCCCTCAGGATCAACACGGTTGTCGAGGAGCGAATGAAGAGGACAGACGCGCGGGTACAGCAGGTTGCAGAAAGTGAGTATGGCGGGTTATCTGCGTACTTTGGTGCTCATGGACCTTGAAGTGATGGGGGTTTTACGAATGGTCAAGCTCTTCGGCTGGGAAAGCCTCATAGACGAGCGACTCAAGGAGAAGCGCGAGGATGAGCTGACTTGGATCAAGAAAGCTCGTTTACTCGACCTCCTTAACATTAACTTCAAGTTTGCGCCATTTCTCTGCTTCCCTACTATCGCGACTAAAGCAACGTTGCAGTTACTGGATTCCTTTACTCACGATGATGGTGACTTATGCCACGTACACGATTGTTCTAGGCCAGCCGCTCAGCTCCTCAATCGTGTTTTCCTCGATGGCAGTCTTCTCAAACCTACGGGAGGCACTTTGGACCATTGGCGCCTACACTCAAATCGTTACTCAGGGTAAAGTCTCGCTGGACCGTCTGGACGAGTTCCTTAACAATGTCAGGACCTTCCATCTTGTCTAAACCAAGAGCTAAATACTTTCTATAGACGGAGCTGCTGGATCGCTACGCTCATTCGAAGGATGATCATGACAGTCGCCCTCCCCCTACCGTCGATGCCAGTATCATCGGGTTCCACCGTGCCTCATTCACATGGGTCAATCCCATGGTTCCCAAGAACACTATCAACAGCGACGCTGGAAATAACGCGGTCACTTCCTCCTCCCTGAGCAACTTTGGTTTCCGTCTTGTTATTGACGACACTCTGGTCTTCCGACGAAGCTCAATTAATGCTATCGTCGGCCCCACTGGATGCGGTAAAACATCACTCCTCCTTGCACTGCTCGGGGAACTTCACTTCGAAGCAGTACATGATGACTCGTGGTATCAGCTGCCTCGGGACGGCGGCGTTGCCTACGCCGCTCAGGAAGCGTGGGTGCTAAACGAGACAATTCGTGACAATATTCTATTCGGGGCGCCATATGAAGAGAAGCGCTACAAGCTCGTCCTGCACCAGTGTGCGCTGGAGCGGGACCTCTCACTTTTTGATGCCGGCGACCGGACTGAGGTGGGCGAGAAGGTGTTACTCTAAGGTGTGTGTACTGCCAGCGGCTTAGCTTGTACTAACGCACTACACGGCAGTGGTGGACAGAAAGCTCGCATCACGCTTGCTCGTGCTATTTACTCCCGAGCTGAGATTCTCCTGCTGGATGATGTGCTTGCCGCGTTGGACGTTCACACCGCGAAATGGGTCGTGGACAAATGCTTGCGTGGCGATCTCGTCAAGGGCCGTACAGTCATACTCGTGGTGAGCATGCAAAGGCTTTGGTGTACATCCTTACATTTAACAATCGGATATACAGACGCATAACGTCCCTCTTGTCAGCGATGTGGCCCAATTCGTGGTATCCCTCAGTTTGGACGGTCGGGTCCTTAGCCAGGGCTCTGTTTCGGACGCCCTTCTCAAAAACAAGAAGCTTCTCGCCGAGGTTGAAAAAATACGAGAAGAGAACGAACAGGAACAAGATGCCATTGATGAGCTTGGACTGGATCAAGCTACGGATGTAAAGCAAGATGTCCAGGCTAACGGAAAGCTCATCATAGACGAGGAGCTTGAGGAAGGTCATGTGTCCTGGCGTGCTTGTAAGTGACCCACCTCGCCCAGTTCCAATTCTCACTGCACTCTAGTGAGCGTTTACTTTCACGCGCTCGGTGGCTCTGTCTTCTGGGCAGTCTTCTTGTTGGGAATGTTTGGCGCAGAGTATGCATTTGCTGGCCTTACGTTCTGTTGTAACATTCTCCTGAATTACATCGCAGACTGTCAGAAATCGCGCAAACCTGGTTTCTGGGACATTGGGCAGGCCAGTATGACCATGTTGAGGATCCCAGAGCCGTTCGGGTCCATCGGTGAGTGCTCAATTACAGCATCGCCTCGTGTCCTGACAATTCCCAGCTATCTCGCCGGCTATGCGGTACTTCTCATCGCGGGGTCGATCATATACTCCATCGCCCACGCAACATTCGTCTTCGCAGTGCTTCGTGCTTCAAGGTCGATTCATAACCGCCTCGTGCAATCAATCCTGGGAACAACTCTGCGCTGGCTCGACATTGTGCCGACGTCTCGCGTCATTGCACGCACCACCACAGATCTACGAGCTATCGATGGAACGATGTCGTCCTTGTTCATCGAGCTCGTAAGCTACTCGGTCTCGATCATCTGCAAGTTCAGCGCTGTGATAGTCATGAATCCGGTGTTCATCGTTCCCGGCATGGTTGTGACGAGCGTCGGCTGGTGGTTTGGTCAGCTGTATATCGCGTCGCAGCTCAGTGTGAAGCGTGAGATGAGTAATGCTCGTGCCCCAGTTCTCGGTCACTTCGGTGCCGCCATTCACGGATTAAGTATGGCCATCTTCTTCATTCCTGCACTTTTCTGACCTTGGGCGCCGACTGCAGTATCGATTCGCGCGTACGGGGCCGAGGACGCATTCAAGCAAGAATCGATGAAGCGAATTGACAAGTACACCCGCGCTGCACGGTCGTTCTACAACCTCAATCGCTGGATCAACGTGCGCATCGACGCCATAGGCTGCATGTTTGTTGGCGGACTGGCAACATTCCTCATCTATGGTCCAAAAACTCCCGATGCCGCACGTACCGGGTTCTCACTTGTCATGGCCGCGGCGTTCTCCGAGATTGTGCGGCTTGCGATTTTCCGTAGCACTAACCACACCTCGAACTGACCGACCTTGTTCATAGATTCTCTGGTGGGTGAGGGATTTGAACGAATTTGAGGTCGAAGGTAGGTTCTTTTGACGACTATCTGCCTTTGTCACTCACACGAGCTACGCAGGCAATAGCGTGGAGCGCATAAATCAGTACCTCAACATTGAGCAGGAGCCTAAGCCGACAGAGGTCGGCAAGCCACCCGCTTACTGGCCATCAAGTGGTGATTTGCGCGTTGACGGCCTCAATGCAAAGTATTCAGAAGGTGGCCCGCTAATACTCAAGATGTCGATTTCGAAATCAAGTCCGGCGAGCGAGTCGGCGTTGGTAAGCATGACGACAATACTCCGTGGGATATGTGACTTCTTACTATCCAAATACAGTTGGCCGAACCGGCAGTGGCAAATCCAGCTTGACCCTCTCACTTCTTCGAGGAATTCTCACATCAGGCCAAATCCTGTATGACGGGGTGGACACGCACAAGCTCAACCTCAATGCCCTCCGTTCCAATATCACCATCATCCCTCAACATCCGGAGTTGCTCAGTGGGACTCTGCGTGGCAACCTTGACCCCTTCGGGCAACATGACGACGCTTTCCTCAACAGCGCACTGCGCGCTAGCGGACTTTTCACCTTACAAGAGCAGGGTGACCTTGACTCGAGCAACCGCATCACGCTTGACTCGGCCATTGCGACGGGAGGCAACAACCTTAGTCTGGGTCAGCGGCAGATCATCGCACTCGCGCGTGCGATTGTTAGGAGGAGCAAGATTCTCATTCTAGACGAGGCGACTGCTGCAGTGGATTATGCAACGGACGCAGGAATCCAGAAGGGCATACGCGACGAGCTCAAGGATGTCACACTCATCACAGTTGCGCATCGTCTGCGCACGATTATGGACTCGGATAAGATTATGGTTTTGGATGCAGGCAGATTGGGTATGTCTTTGTGCTGAGTTTCTAGATGATGCACCTGACGTTCTATGTGACAGTCGAGTTTGCAGCGCCAGCGGAACTGCTGAAGCAACGTGACGGACTTCTGCGCGCTCTCGTCGATGAGAGCGCAGACAGAGATGAGCTCATTGCAATAGCTAAAGGGCACGCAGAGGCGAAGGCTGCTCATGCTACTTCTTAATCGCAAGTGCGCTGGTAACCGCTCAAACTGCACGATGATGCGCCGTCAATTCAACTTATTTATGTTACAAGTAGCGGTCACTGTTACCAGGGGGGTTGAATGACTGTTACCAGGGGGGATGAATGTCAAACCTCGTACCGAATGCAAAAATGCACTACCGATCGGCCCGGGAGCTCCCGGTGGCTCCCGAGCCCCCCTCTTCCTCGTAAACCTTCATCCGAAGTGTTCTATACGCAGCGTTGCTATATTTCCTAATATCCCGAACCACCAATCATCTATCGAAAGGACAGACGCCGTCTGAGAGCTAGTCTCCTATCCCGTATGACCGCGGATATGTGCCGAAAAGACAGTTTGAGGGTACTGCTCGATACGTGGTTCGCGCTGTCTTCATAAACTCGCCTTCGCCGCATCAATCATCGCTTCAGCTGACCTCGGCTAGCCTGATCGCGTGTTAACGACGCGGGTGCCCGTTAATTCCGCTTACAGCGCGCTATTCTGAAGGCTGTTTCGCGTTACAAAAATCTTCCCAAACGCGTTTGCTCCGATTCTTGGCTTGCCTCCCTACCTCTCACTTCGCCTTGACTGAACAGCTACTATGCACATCAATCTCGCCGCCCTTGCTGCACACGACGCGCGCGCGTTCGATAAGACGAGCGACGCGGTCGACGAGGTCAACGTGCTCAAGCTCCAAGCCGCCGACGACAAACCAAAGACGTTCGCCAACAGCGACGACACGCAGTTCCGACAGTACGAGACCGCGTGTGACCGCGTCAAAAACTTCTATCTCGAGCAACACACGAAGCAGACCGTCGCGTTCAACGTTGAGATCCGGGAACGGTTCGAGCGGACGCGGGGAGCACGTGCGAAGATGTCCGTGTGGGAAGCCCTGGACCTCTTAGGGACCCTCGTTGATGAGAGCGACCCGGATGTGCGTCTGTCTCGTGACAGGCCGGGCTGCATCATAATTGTCTCACACTTTTGCTTGGGCCCGGCGGCGCCACACAGACCGAACTCACCCAGATTGAACATGCACTCCAGACCGCCGAAGCGATGCGGCGCGACGGTCGCCCGGAGTGGATGCAGGCCGTCGGGCTCGTGCACGACCTTGGCAAGCTGCTCTATTTCTTTACGCAACTGTGCGATCCTGGGGCGCAGTGGGCTGTTGTTGGCGACACCTTCCCGGTCGGATGTGCGTATTCGGACAAGATCGTGCTCAAGAAGAACACCTTTCATGCCAACCCGGACAAAGAAGACGAGAGGTACCAGTCGGAATGCGGGATCTATGAGAAGGGTTGTGGTTTGGACAATGTGATGATGAGCTGGGGACACGATGAGGTGCGTTAGGCGATGTCAACAAGTGTATAGACGACACTAAAATGTTGGAACAGTATCTGTATCGTGTGGTCAAGGGACATTGCAATATCCCGGAGGAAGGCCTCGCGATGATCCGTTACCACAGTTTCTACCCGTACGTGGCTTCTCCGCGGAATATTAAGGAGCTCAGCTGATAAAGCACCCAGGTGGCATCGCGACGGTGCCTACACGCATCTCATGCAGCCTTCAGACGAAAAGCTCCTCGCGGCAGTGCGATCGTTCAACCCGTACGATCTGTACAGCAAAGGGGATGGAGCACCCAAGATCGAGGAGCTGAGGCCTTACTACGAGCAGCTTGTCGCGCGTTGGTTTCCTGAGGATTTGGAATGGTGAAACGATTGCGCACAGGTTGCAGGTTTCATAGAACTTGGGTGGTATTACCAGCCTACTAAAGTAGGCGTAATTGACGGAAAGACATGGCATTAGATTACTTGGCCTAAACTTGCAGCATAATAATAATAATGTCACGTTAGAATCACGAATGTGAACTTTGGTACTGCGCCCCTCTTTGCCGTGGCCGAGAAGGTTTGATATTTAGCATGATATCACCGGCCGTACCTCAGGAGGTGCCGGAGAGGCACAGAGGCGCTACCGTACAGTTTGCAGCCTCAGACAGCCGGTAATTGATAAAATAATGGTTGCAAAAGCGCCGAGTGCAAGTCGCGGATCAGCGGGGCCTTGGCAGATCGATAGATACGCTCGGCGTCGCGGTCATCAACTCGGCGCTGTGTTGCACGTCTTTTTCTCCCGCTTGCTTGTTTTTCCTTTTGCGTGACCCGTTCTGCCTTTGCGCGAACTTGCGCACGCGTCGTTTAACTTGATTTAAAGTATCTGTATTCGGACCGGAAATGATTACTGCAGGCTGGAGGCCGCGACGGTTGCATAGCGTCCTTGCGCTTATCCTCACCACGACCTTGTTCTACTACAACCTCCCGCTGCCAGAGGCCCTCTCGCAAGTCCGCTATCGCAAGACCCAATGCGCGTACGTCTATCCACTGTCCATGCGCACCATCTCGAAACCTAATTTGTGCTCTAGAATCCTGCCCAGCACAGATGACCGATTCGAACTCGAGCTATGTTACAACACAGACGCATGCAACGCAGGCACGATAACAGTGGCTGCACCCCTCGCTGATGTTCGTTCTTGCTTGTTTTACTGCTCGAGGAGTAGAGGTTGACCATAGCGCCACAGTGCTCCAGAGAACAAACGAGGCTCACCAGCGCGAATGCAAGCGAACACGACTGGACATACAGGAACATTGGGCCACATACGTTCCATCTCCAATTATATGGTGCGACAAGGGCAGCACAAGAGCCAGCACGCTTTCTTGGCCCAGACAAATGCGCCTGGCGATTTGACTTTGACGCAAAGGCGTCGGGGAGGCTAGGATTGCAAGTACACCACGTCTACGAGGTGCGTATCACATGCAAGCCTTATCGTGAGCCACTAGAATAATCCTCTTCAAGAATTTTGCAGCCTACATGAACATTCACTCGTCGCCGCCAATGACAAATTGGACCGCCCTCCTCGAAACACCAGTCGGCTTCCCAGCCCCGCGTGATCCTGTCACGCCAACGCATCGCGAAAACATCTATCTACCGGAGGTCGATTTATGCCCGGATCACACCCTGATGAATGCGCGCATCCTCGGCAAGACCAGGCCGCCCTCGGCAGCGCAGCCACTTCTCAAAGTGTGGCGGACGCCCGAGCAGAACGCGGCGAGGGAAAAGGCACCACTCTGCTCGAGACATCATCCAGTACCGGGAGTGTATCGCGCGGCGCACCCGTCGGACCAACGCAGGAGTCTGGTCTCATACAAGGGTTATGTCTGGGAGCCAGAGCCTCAATGTGTGAGTTATCCACTTTGCTGACAGTCAACAGTCTTCTCATCTTGCCGTTCAGAGGATGGATGAATTGCCGTACCACGACACAGAATCGCAGGACGTGTTGGCCCAGTTGAACCAGCATGATCGTAACATTCTTTTTCTAGGCGACTCTCACAATCGTTACGCCTATTACTGTGAGTATTTGGACTTTAACGAAGCGCGCTCTGACTTGCTCCTTAGTCATACGTTCGTGGTATCAGCAGAATTGGACATATCTTCTCGATCCTGTGAGTTGCACATGTTGTTATCCACTTGCGTGTCTCATTATGGATCTCAGTATCGACTCAAAGAAGAATACTCTAGTTGGGGACGTGGCAAGACGCGGTTTGAGTTCGTTTGGGACCGTTTCATGGAACTTGCATTGCCAGACCAGTTTGACTGCGACCGTGTCGCAAAAGAGTATGGCAAATTCGACACCATCGTTCTGTCCACAGGGCAGCATCTGATGATCACGAACCACGGCGAGACGGACAAGTACCCGTACGAAATCACGACCGTCGAGCCATACGTCGAGCGTGTCCGCCAAACCATCCAGACATTCCTTACACGGTGCCCTCCTCGACCAGGTTCCCAGTTCGAAAAGCGCAGAATCGTCTGGATGACGCCACCAGGCTATCGACCGCCGTACGTTCCGTTTCGTTGGGACGACCACCGCACCAACACGCGGATATCGCAGTACACTGCCCGCGCGGTCGACATGCTGCGACGCGAGTTCCCCGAGGTCGCAATCATCGACCAGTACACGCTCACGCTGCCGTTCGTGCGCGAGACGCTTGACGGGCTACATTCTTACGGCACGGATGCGGCCTACCGATCGCGCTCGAGGTCAACCATAAGTTGGGTATTGGCAAGCCGCGCGGGTGGTGGATCGCTCCGACGTCAGGCTCAAGCGAGGACAGGAACGAGCCGCAGCAAACGTTCACGATAGGGCGAACACGGCCGACAGACATCGGCTCGCGGGCTGCGGCGGCCAGCACATAGCCCCCCCCCTTCCTCTGCTTGGCCTGCTCCGTATTTCTCTCCCACACGCATATCAATGTCCTCGCTCGCTCGCTCGCATCATCGCTCCCGCTTTTGCTTTTCTATAATTATGTATTGACGTACTCACTTTCTCGACTTCTAGGGTGTTTTCCATTGTATCTTCATAGCCGCCAGTTTCATGCATTGCTTTGGCCTTACTTTATCAAATCTATTCTGTACGCTTGGAGTTGGTTGACAGCCGTAGCATTGGTGCTCGAACACAAATGGACATGAGCTGGTGCCAAGCAGACTTGATGTATTCTAAGGGTATGCAAGATACAGGGCGGGGTGTCAGGATCATTTGGTGGGAAAGTTTTGGGTAGATAGGGATCTCGTCGACTCGATAATGGGCCTAGGCATGGACGAACACAGCGCGGAGAAGATGGGTTGTTCTTAACAACATATGCTCGGAAAGTGTACTTGCACGACCTCAGGCCCACACGATAGAACTTGAACTGCATTAACCATGGCTGATCAATGCATAAATTCGTTCAGTTCAACGTCTCCACCTCAGGAGTGGCCTCAATTACAGTACTGGAAATCATGACATGCTCTTGAGAGGAATCCGCCGGGCGGCGTCCGAAAGCGGAGTGGCAGTTGCTAATTGCATTGCATGTCTTGCTCCTGACTCTAACTTTCGTGCGCGGCGATGCTCGACGAATGGCGACCTCCACGCAGCCCTCGCTCGCCCAATACACCGCTATCTGCGCGCGCTATTCAGGCAGATGTGGACGATGCGTTCGCGGACGATGGAGATGACGAGCCACCTGCCGAGTTTACGCGCGCGGCGCTGCCGTCCCGCGCTGAGCTCCAGCGCATGGCCGCTGGCGCACACTGGAATGACTATGAAGATGACGAGCATGGTAACAGGCTGGACAGTGGATGAAGCTAGACCAACAGTGCTGCTCGAGCAACCACCATCGCCGTACTCGTTTCACCGCTCGCGTGCACCGTCGCTCTCGCCGACCCGCAGTCACCATGCCCGGGACACTGTATTTCCCATTTCTGAACCGCCCGCGTCTCCAGCCACAGCGAAGCCTGCGACGCTGCCCGAGGAGAGCACGATTGCAGATATCGAGATGGCCATGGAGGCTGTCGACCTCAAGGACAGACATTCTCCTGCGCCAACTGAACCTATGTCAGACCCGTTGGAGCCGAAGCAGCAGGACGGCCCGCACGAGTACCCAATCGTGCACATCGACGCCAAACACCGCACCGTCCAGAGCATATCCTCGATTCCCGACGCGAATGGCTCTTCTGCTGTCTCGCAGGACGGTAGCCATGCCGCCCAAGGCTCGGTCGACTCGAGTCACTCGATTCGCAGCTCGCAGCTGGCCCAGCCGGAGCCGTCCAGCTCGACATCCGCCTCATTCCCCCAATCTCCGCAGTCTGCCACCTCCCCAATCGGTCGATCGACCTCCAGCAAACCCCGCGGTCCGAGTGTATTCGAGAAAGTTCTCAGCAAGACGCGTCCGACACATCTTCCGCCGAAGAACAAGGAGGAGGACACCAAGCATCTCAAGGACTGGGCAGAGATGATGCGCCTCAGCCGACTCGCGGACGATCGGCGCAAGCAGCAGCTCATGCACCGACGGCAGGCGCGCGAGGCGCAGGTCGAAGCCAGCATACCTGTCTGGGAACGCGAGGTGCTGCCGGACTGGACAGTAGCGCGAAGAGACGACAGGCTGAAGCGGCTGTGGTGGAACGGCATTCCGAGCAAGCTGAGAGGCACGCTGTGGCAACAGGCCATTGGGAACGACTTTGCAGTGCCCAGAGGCAAGTGTACTAGAGTATATGGCGCTTGAGAGGCTGACCGTATCCAGACTCGTTTGCCCGATGTTCTGCGCGAGGGAGGAGAGCGCGCGAGAGCGGTGTCGCACCTCTAGCGGCTGAGGACCATGACCGAGATTGACGAGGACATCAGCACAACCTGTGCGCGCTACACGTCTTTCAATCACCTTCGGGCCGCTGTACGAAGACCTGCGAGATCTTCTTTGTGCATTCGTGAGTCGAGGGTTCCTGTTGCCAAATGTGTTTTTGACAGCTGTCCCCGCAGACTATTGCACGAGCAGACGAAGGGATCGCGCATTACGTTCGAGGGACGGCTCGAATATCGGCCATGCTGCTCCTGAACTATGGCGCCGGACAAGGCGTTTATATCATTGCGGAACCTGCTTGAGCGACATTGCATGCGAGCGTTCTTCGGTGGTCGGGATGCTCGAGACGAAGTGAGTAGCTCAGTGTTATCGTAATCTCGCATGCTCAATTGCAGCGCAGGTAGAGGCGTACTATCGGTTTGCGCAGTTTGACTTGTACCCACTCAAGCCACTAACACCATCTTTCAGAATATTCGACACCCTACTAGCCGACTGCATGCCAAAGAGTACGTTCCCAGCACGTACACCCGCCGCCATCTCACACCATCCACACAGTCTACTTCAACTTCAAGCAGCATCAAATCCCGCCGCGTGAGTACCTGCCGCAGTGGTTCGTGCCGCTGTTCGCGGACCACCTGCCTCTGGATGCATGTGCGCGCGTGTGGGACGGGATTGTATTACACGGTGATGCTTTCCTGTTCCGGGCCGCACTCGCGCTTCTCGCGGCGCTCGAGCAACGCCTGTTCTTCCCCGACCGCCGCGAGCTTATGGAGGTCCTGCGGTGAGTCTGTCTATCTTCTCTCTGTGTGCTGACCGCTCAGCCATTCTCCAGAGGCGAGAACCGCGCGGCGCAGGAGGTTGCACGCCGCGCCACGGGCATGGATAGTGTCGACTGGAGGAGCTCGGCAAGTACGCGCAGTACGGGCTAGACGAGGACGCCATCTGGCACGCATCATCGAGATGGACGATTGGTGGAAGGAGAAACCTGGGTCCGCCTCCTCCAGCGCGAGCTGCCCGACATCTAGCGCGGCGCGGCACGTCATTTGGACTTTCATACAATACCTATCTTATTTACCCTGCGCATTGTAGTTGTAGGTAGCGAGGGTCGCATATAGACAGCTCTAGAAGCAGCTAAGAGTATCTGGCGATTGCTTCTGAACCGAGGCCGATCTGCGTTTCAAGAAAGAGGAAGACAAAGTTTTATGGCAGAGGCTGCGCATGCGTTAGTGGACACTATCCAAACGACAAAGTGATGTGAGTGCGTGAGGAACTCATCGGCAGAAGGCTACTTAAGGATGTCGAATTCGATGATACGGCGACCGCCTTGCCGCTCGCCGTAGTACCTTCTTATTCACTTGCGCATTTCATGCAACTCTCACCAGCGGCTGTCAGCGTCAAGGTGCACACCAATGACAACACATCAGATTCACGCAACTGGGCGTGTGGACTATCTATACTATACACGAGACGCGACAGCGGGAGGATCGAGAAATGAGCACGGTAGAAGATGCAACATGATTGAGCTACAGAGTGAGCAACGGCAGCATGCGAGCGGTCACGGTTTGAGGAGTAATTAGGCAGCAAAAAAGACATAACTTGCAGGAAGGAAGCACGATGAGAGCGAATGCTGAGAAACTGTTGGGCATGTGCAAAGCTATACAAACGAAATCGGAACCCAGACGGCGGCGGTGGGCAGCAGCAGCAGAATGTACAGCGCAGGAGCAGAGTTCATTCAATAAGCTCAAACCTTGGCCGCTTAGAATCGTGCCCGTTTCCAAATGGGGAGTCCGGTCTGCCGAACTCCATCGCCGCGTCCCACCCCCTTTTGCCTGTCACCGTGACCGGCGGGAGCATCGTCAGACCGAACTGTTGGGGTTGGTGCTGATGCTGATACCCCTGCACGAGCGACGCAAAGTGTTCGTCCGGCACGCCGTTGCTAGCCAGGAGGTTGACGCCGGGCGCCAGAGGTGCCGCCGCGAGCGCCTCGGAGAAGTGTATATCGGACATCGGAGGCAGGCCTGGACTCCGGGAATCGAGCGCAGGTCCCACACCGCACGCAGATGAATGAGATGTTTCTATGTCAAAACAGGGACAGGGACAGGGACAGGGGGGGTGCACGTTAGCTGAGAATCATGGGCAAGAAGACAAGTTTAGCCGCCCAGAACGCACCTCTAGAATCGTGACGAGGCCATCTCGCGTGAATGGTTTGCAAAGAACGTCGTTCATGCCTGCAATGAGCGCTCCGCGTTAGTACAGTTCGAAAATCCCAGACCCCGATGCAGGCAGCGGTCTCGAAACTCAG
Source organism: Auriculariales sp. MPI-PUGE-AT-0066 (assembly GCA_020744175.1). Lineage (NCBI taxonomy): Eukaryota > Fungi > Basidiomycota > Agaricomycetes > Auriculariales > Auriculariales sp. MPI-PUGE-AT-0066. The sequence continues at coordinate 541 of JAGTJP010000267.1, read as the reverse complement.
ACCCACCATGAGACATGTACTTCACTACGTCCGCCGGGTGCGAGTTGCCCGTCATGCTGATGATAGGGTGCGGGCGTCGAATTGCCTGATCTTTGTGGTGGCCTGCAAACCGTCCAACCGTGGCATGACGATGTCCTGCGCGGTAAATGAGCAACTGCGCAGAGGGGCTCGACACATGTGCATACCATCAGAACAAGGTCATACCGTGACTGGTTAATGAGCTCAAGTGCGACTATACCGTCTTGAGCAATATCAAAAGAGCACCCGAGGACACTCAAGAATTTGCTTGATATGGTCCGCGAAACTGCATCGTCGTCCACCAGCAGCACGCGCGGTTTTGTTGACCACATTGGGGTGTATATGCGCTTGCATTACCAGGCACTGAGAGTAGTTGTTTCGGTTGGTCCTGCTGGGGCTGCGGTTGCAGGAAAATTGGTTGGTTATGCTGCATTTGTTGTGGCTGCTGCTGCCGCTGCTGCTGCTGCGAATGTTGCGGCTGTAACTGCTGCTGTGCTGCTGCTGCTGCTGCTGCTGCTGCTGC
>JAGTJP010000266.1:0-24683 GCA_020744175.1 Auriculariales sp. MPI-PUGE-AT-0066 | reverse complement strand
CTCAACGTTGAAGTGGTGTTTGTCGTGGTCATTGAAATTTCACCAAGGTACACTGACGCCTCACAGGACATGCCATCTATAGTTTACATACTGGAAACACGTTCGGACTGCAAGTCTGAGCCGGGATACACCGGCGCGGACACCCGCTCATTTAGTTCGGGTCCACAACAGCGAATGAGGTTCCGATGTTGACTTTAGGTTCGGAGGCTCGGAGGGAGGTTTTACGAAGCAGCTTCCAATCACAAGCCGGGGTGACACGAAAAACAGCAGCACGTGAGGAAAACAGCGCAGGTGTCGCCCGGCCTCCGATTGCCGGTCCGACGTCCGTCCACTTCGAGCACCTATCACCAGCGAGTACTTGAACTCTGTGGCATGTCAGGATATTCTCAACTCCACACAATTCTCCGCGTCCGAGCTCGCCTCATCATATCCAGCCATGCCTGCAAAATGTGTGTGTCGCATATTCCACAGCGACTGCAAAACTGACTATCGCGCGCGCGTGGCTTGTGCAGCTACTATGATGCAGATGCGGACCTCAAGTTGCTCGATGGCAAGACGATCGTGTTCATTGGATTCGGCAACCAAGGCGCGGCACAGGCGCAGAACCTGCGCGACTCGGGCATCCCAAACGACAAGATCATCATCGCGAACAAGGAGGACCATTACGCCGAGGACGCCCGCGCACGCAAGTTCAACGTCACCAACGACTTTGGCGCTGCGGCAAAGGTGGCTGATGGTAAAGCCCTCCCTCCGTTGCATATGTGAGACAACAGTCCTCACATGCGCGTTTGTAGTCGTGTTCCTGCTCGTGCCGGACCAGGTGCAGCCGCGTCTCTTCAACGAAAAGATCGCTCCATCGCTCAAGAGCACCGCCGCGGTCGTCGTTGCCAGCGGCTACAACGTCTTTTACAATCTCCTCAACATCCCTGCCTCGAACGACGTGGTCATGGTTGCCCCACGGTCAGTCACGCGCCTGCACCCGCGCACATACGCACACGCTGACACACATAACACGCCTCGATTAGAATGATCGGCAGCTCCGTCCGCAGCCTGTACGAGAAAGGCCGCGGCTTCCCATGCTTCATCTCTGTCGAGCAGGACGGCACTGGCAATGGGAAACCCGTCGCACTCGCCCTCTCCCGCGCGATCGGTGCCACCAAGACCGGCGCGATCGAGTCCAGCGTGCGCGAAGAGACCGCCATGGACCTCTTTGCCGAGCAGGCGCTGTGGCCCAACATCATCATGCTCTTCCAGCAAGCTTTCAGCGTGCTCAAGGAGGCCGGCTGCTCCGACGAAGCGTTGTGTTACGAGATGTGGATGGTATGTAGCCCTTCAAATTCGCTGCCACTAACCTGATCACTCGTCTTTTGGAATAGAGCAAAGAGCCCGCCGAGATCTTCGAGGCAGCAGCAAATGACGGGTTCATCCGCCAGCTCAAGCATCACTCCAGTGTATCGCAATATGGCCAGCTCAAAGGAGCGCTCTCGTTGGACGGCACCTCGGCTCGCGCGCACTTCAAGGATATCCTTTACAACCAGGTGCTGAACGGCAAGTTCCAGAAAGAGTTCACGGCCATCGAGGAGGACCTGGAGAAAGAGGGCGACGCGAACCCGCTCAACCAGTTGTACCAGCAGGCCGAGGCCAGCGAGCTGGGCCAGGCAGAACTCCGTGTGCGCGCGGCACTGGCAACTAGCTCTTCGAAATAGACGCGAGAGAGGTTGCCCAATCGCATCGGACCGCCCGCTCCCGTGTGTATACTATGGTGTATATATTCTACGAAAGTCAATGTATGCGTGATACTGATATGATCAGTCGATGCGCTGACGCTTCCTGGGTGGCTCTGATGGCTGCTGCCGCTGCTGAAAGTGACCACCGCGACGAGAGCCATTGAAGTGGCCGCGCGATGAACCGCCGCGGCCACGACCACCTCTTGATCCACCGCGTCCTCGCTCTGGCTCTGTCGTCGTCGTAAATTCTCTCCTTGGCGCGGGAAATGGACGCGATTTCTTTTCCTTTTGCGCAACTTTCTTCTGCTTGCGTTCGATCGCCTTTTGCACGGCACCGCGCTTGCCAGTCGCCGCAAGGTCGGCATAGCGGGCTTTCAGTAAGAGCTCCTTTTCGTCGGCTTTATGAAAAAAAAAGATGAAGTGGTTGAGTCGTCTAAAAGGCGTGAGACAAGGACCACAGGAACGACGCACATCGCTTCATGTGCCACTCTCCCTTGCCATGCTTCCTTTTTTCCTTCTCCTCGCGACGAACTTGGCCCAGCGCGTCCCGCTCGACCTTTTCCCGTCGCTCACGCTGAACAATGCTTTCCATACGCCGCACCGCGAGCTCGAGTCGTTGCACTTCCTCCCCGCGTTCCTCGCGTTGGTCGCGCGGTGAGTTGGCAAGCAATTTCTTGGCGCGAACAAGGTTTTCCTTGAGCGTCACAAGCTCCGAGACGTGAAGTTCTGGAATGAATCCGTAAGAGGACTGGTATTGCTCGTCTGCGGCGGCAGGCCCGGTTAACGCATTGAAGCGTGGGTCGCGAGCGGTGCTTTTCTTGGTCTCGACAATCTGCCTGAAACGGCCCACCGGTCGCTTCGAGCTCACTTCTGTCGGGCTGGGGACGGATTGCATTAGCTGAGAGAGAGAGAGAGAAGGGTTCAACTCGACGGAGACGTGGGTACATACGCATGCTTGTTGGAGCGCTTTTCGATCGTGTGCTTGGCTTTAGAGGACGAGGCTTGGGGTGCATCATCGTCAGAAGATTCCTTTGCGGCACCTTGAGAGCCTAAGACGGATCGCGAGTCAGATTTCGAGTCTGAGTCTGAGTCTGAGTCTGAGTCCTTGAGTGCCGAACGAGCTCGCAGTAATGTGCCAAACGACATCGAAGACAAGTCTGAGACGCATGATTAGAACCTGAGCACACTGCAAACAAGAAAATTATAGTGCCTTTTCGTAGTGAGGTCTGTAGAAAAGCGACTTGATTTAGAGAAAGGGGAATTTGTGGCAGCGAACGCACCTCGGTATCCAGAGGCTCGTCAGCTACAGATGAGACGTCGCTGTCGTCGTCATCTAGCTGGTCGCCATCCGATTCAGCCCACTGTGTGGCGCGCGGTGCGTCTGCGTCGTCTTCTGAATCGAGATCATTGCCGTCGTCGTCGCCTGCAAGCAGTTGTTTGTTGTCCGAGCCAGACGCAGACGACTCTGAGGGGTCTGGGCTAAGATCGCGACGCTTCCGTTTCAGCGGCTGAGTCTTTTGTGGCCGCGACATGATTCGTGTCTGCGGCTGAGTGCTCCGCGCCATCCCAACAACTGCTGGATAACTTGAAACTGAGAAATTCGCCAGATTCGCGCCGTGCCGATCCCAGCGCTTTTGCCTTTACGCCACCCCGCTTTTCGACCTCTGAAATGCGACAAAAACGCGCAAAGGCGTACAAGAAGCTCATGGCCATGTATGCCATGACATACGGCTTCCGCACGCCGTACCAGGTACTGGGTGCGTGCTTGAACGTGCTGCGCTATATGTCAATTTATCGACTGACTGCAATGCAGTGGACGCAGACATGTGCGCAGAGGCGATTGACATCAAAATGGAACTTTTAAAACATCTTGGTATAGTATTGCAGGGAGAAGTCAAGCCAAGTGCGTCCGAGATTGGGCCTGCAGCAGCAACAAACTTACCTCAGCCACTCAGTGATTACCCAGTGCTGTATCGTCGAACTGTACAAACGCGGGCGCTCGGCGCAGCTTGCAGTTGATCTAGCGAAGACATTTGAACGACGACGCTGTAATCATCGCGAGGCCATTCTTGGGAATGACTGCTTGCAGCAAGTCGTCGGTCCGCGCTCTACTCGCGCAGAACTCAACACGAACTCACATTCTCATTTCAGGCGACGCGAACAAGCATCGCTACGTTGTTGCGTCTCAGAATCAGCCGCTGCGTGCCAAGTTACGCACGATCCCTGCGGTCCCACTTGTGCACATCGAGCGTTCAGTCACGATCCTCGAACCACCGTCCGACGAGACTCTGCGACAAAAGGCTTTGGTAGGTGCTCGTGATTGGTTTTCGTAAATATGTCGTAAACTGATCGTCTGGCGCAGAAAGAGGCGCAGGCCATGCAGGCGAGCACAGGTGAAGTGGCACGCGCTACCGCAGACCAACCATCGCAAGAGCCACCCAAATCAAAGAAGCGGAAGGGCCCCAAGGGCCCTAATCCGCTCAGTGTTAAAAAGAAGAAGCCAAAGCCCGGCGAGTCGCAGCTCGGCAAAGGCAAGCCCGGCAGTGGGTCCAAACCCGGCGACACCGCGCGAGTGGGTGAGAAACGGAAGCGCGATGGAGACGGTCCCGAAGATCTGCAGCAAAGGAAAAGGAGAAAAGAGGGCTCTGCTGTACAATCTGAGGACTAACCTTGCGGAGTTGCAACTGTCTCTTATGCCGGGTTTCTGGATGTGCAGCTTTAGGCGCAACACCGCATTCCGCTGTATGCGGGATTTCCTCGCCGTACTTGGCCGCCGCAGAGGTCCCATACCCGCAGCAGGCCGTGCATTCCATTTCATATTCAACATGCATCTGACATGGCGCCACGATTATCTGTGTCACTTTGTTCGCATCGAGTACTTGAAACGAAACAACGACATCATCTGAGCCTTGCCGAAGTTACCCACAAGGTGCTTCGATCTTGCCGGCTTCTCAACAGGCCGAAACCGGAGTGATCAGGCAGGTGATGGGCAGTGGAGCCTGCGGGCGGTGCAGCTCTCGTCATGCCCAGAGAGCGCCAAGTTAAAAAGCGCAGAAATGGCGCTAAAGCCGCCCACATCTTCGCATTTTCCCCACTTGATTTTTTTCTTTCTTCTCACACTCTCAAGTGCTTTCTACACAACAACTCTCCCACCCGCTAATATGCAGCCTAAGACCCTTATCGTGACCTCAGCTCTTGTCGCCGGTGCACTCGCTGCTGCGCTTCCAGAAGCAACACCTTACGTCGAGGTTGATATCGAGAGTCGCGACATTGGCGGTGTCATTGGCGGCATCATTGGGGATATAGGAAATGCGGCGGGATCAGCTACAGATTGGACAACTTCTGTTCTTGGCGATGGAGTGAAGGTACTGCCATTGCTTCGACAATGACTCGTTACTTAGTATCTCAATTTTTCCAGGTTCTCACAAATGGTGCTGGCGAGGCTCTGACCCTGGCGGGGGATGGGTTTTCTGCGGCCGGTTCGACGATCGTGAACGGTTATACAGCCTTCACGGACGGCTCTGGCGATGTGAGCCTCTCAACTCGTTCGCTGTTCGTGCTTCTAACTCACCGCTCTTTCGCAGGTCATTGGAGTAGTTACGTCGGTCGGCGATAACGCCTACACGGTTGTCACGAGCGTTGGGAAGGATTCCGTACACTGGGGGACTTCGGTGGCCGCGAATGGAGCTACCGTGCTGTGAGTCTTCCGGATAAACCTGTTCTTATCATACTCAATTATTTCAGTACGGATGGTCTATCTCACGTGTATACCATTGCCAGCGATGGTCTCGGGGCCGCTGGCAGCGTCGTGAAGGATGGGACGACGGTGTTGACGGATTCCGGAGGCAAGGTAAGCAACCTGGCGACTTCTCGTTGATCTGATGCTAAATGAGCGATTCCTAGGCCGTTGGCTTCGTTACCAGCGTCGGCGGATCTCTGTACACCGTTGCATCCACCGCCGCAGACAGCTTGCCCACCAACAGTGGGAATGCGTACGTCATTGACCGCTACCCTCCTCTAACGTGCCATTGATCTTGTTTCACCGCAGCGCATCATGGGTCGTACCTTCCGCATTTTTGCCGGTGGTCGCGGCGTTCGGTGCTGTGGTATTCGGTGCAGTCGTGATCTGAACATGACTTGGACTGGACAGACACTGCAGTTTACGTCCAATTACATTGCCGCAACCTGTATATTATTATAGTCAATTTAACATGGACATTTTTACCCTCTTCCTCTTCCCATCTCTTCCCATGCAACGTCTTTTACAAGCTGTTGGCCTAAGACAGCCTGGTCCCAAAATCACCGCGCAAGACCGCGCAATTCTCGAGTGTGTACTGTCACCCAAACTTCGCTCGACAGCAGACCGTTGATGACGCTGCGTCGGCACGTCGCTGTGCAGTTTGAAACACCAGCGCGACAAAGTCAAGCAGTACCAGAAGAGGGTCCGCGCACGGCCTAAGATGCCAGTTGTTTTTATTGCTGATATGCTTGACAGTTACAAGGAATACTCGACCGTGAGCATGAGATTGCGAAGGAGTGCTTGCGGAAAGGCCAGAAGGACCGCGCGCTGGTCGCGCTGCGGCGCGCAAGTACCAGGAGGGTCTGCTCTCCAAGACGGATAGTCAGCTGGAGAACCTGGAGCAGCTCGTGAGTCCCCCCAACATATATCCATTCACTGGGCATATCGTACTGACTTCGACACGCGCATACGGCAGGTCTCGACAATCGAGTTTTCACTCATTGAAGTCTCCGTCCTGGACGGACTCAAGCAGGGAACGAAGAGTGCTCAGCAGATACACAAGGAGATGAATAGCCATCGAGGCCAAGGTGCCTTCCGTCCCACTCGAAGTGCGGTTACCAGACGCTCCAAACGTGGAACCAGAAAATGGTATGTTGCGTAACTCCTTGTTTGGCTTGGAATACCAATTAATCTGAGCTAGTGGAGGTTCACGAGCATGCACCGCCCGAACCTGCTCGGGAACGAGTCGCGATGGCTGCGTAATGTGGGTCATCTCGTTGGATTCCAAGCTTGACTTCAAGGTATCATACCCGTGTTCAGGCTGTACTATAGTTATACATTATACATCATATCAAGCTCGCACAGCCTACGCTTGAAGGTCACCAACCATCGAAGTCGCCAAAGCCAACCTTGCGCTTCTTTTGTGGCTCTACAGACGGTGCTTCACCCTCCGCTGGACGTTTGGCGCCTGCAACCGCACCAGACAGATACCGGCCCACACCCACACCGACCGTGGATGTTGTAGCTTTGTCTGCAGCGCCCGCAGCTCCAACGCGCGTACCGAACCATGTCAAGTTATCGGACGGAGTGGTCTTGGGTTTCACTCCTGCTTCTGCATCCGCTTTTTTCTGCAATCGCTTCGCTTGCCGGTCCTTGTACTCTTGGAACGGATCTTGATAACTGCAAAAGATGTCAAAGTCAGTTGGACGGCCTAACGCTGGGTGGGGAGACTGCGAACATGATGACTTCAGTAATCTTGACGGGCTTGGCTGGACGTTCCGTGCCATCTTTCCTTGGGAGCCCTTCAAGAGCCTCCAAAACGTCTTCACCACCAACAAGTTTCCCGAAGACGGTGTGCTTCTTGTCAAGGTGCGGACAAGGTTTGAATGTGAGGTAGAACTGCGAGCCGTTTGTGTCGACGCCCTTGTTCGCCATTGCGAGACAGCCACGGCTGTCGTGTCGTGCGGCACCTGGCTCGTTGAACTCATCCCTGAACGGCTTGCCCCAATAAGATTCGCCGCCGCTCCCCGTTCCAGTGGGATCACCGGTCTGCACCATGAATCCTGGAATGAGGCGATGGAATATCACGTCGTCGTACTTGCCCTGTTTTGCGAGCATGAGGAAGTTGTAGCATGTCTTCGGTGCCTGAGGTGGTAGTTGAGTAGATTACATCAAACAGTTGAGCTCATTACCTTCTCGCAAAATAGTTCCAAGTTTAGGCTGCCACCTCCCAGTGATGTAACGACGCGAACATATGCCCGCCGTTTGCCGACATCCTTCTCCTTGCCTTTTTTCTTCGGTGGGTTTACGATTTCGGCGTACATCATCTCTTCTTCATCCCAAAGTGCACGGTCACTCTGAGTGAGGGGGTCGAGGGCTGTGGATGTGAGAGCGGCACCAGACCAGCCTGTGGAGTAAGGCGAGACGTTGTCTGCAGATGAGAGCATAAGAAAAGCGGACAATGAGGAATACTTTGAAACGCACGTAGTGTCTCCGCCTTGACTTTGGCAACAGCGGCTGGTTTGGCCACGGCTGTTGAGTCTGCTGCTTTACTAGAAGCAGCGCCAGCCGTCGAGGCGGGTAGGAGTCCATGAGGATTCTGTAGTGTAATAACGTCCTCCCTGAGACACGCGTCAGCTCAAGCTGTTCAAATAAAGGGCGTACACCTACTTCCTGAACGGCACGTCTTCGATGAGGTCGCGATTTCCCTTGACGCTGTCCGCAAGGAAGACATTGCCCGTAGTCGCAACCGCAACAATGTGAGAGTGTTCGCTGAATGGCTTGAAGCTAATGGGATCATGAATCTCGCCAGTTGGTTTGCGCGAGTAATTCAACTTGATGAGCGACGACGGGAGTAGCTCTTCCTTCGTGACGGGGTTCTTGTTATCATGTTGCCTACGGCCGCACGGTCAGCCACCCAGCACACCAGTCGGTATAATGCGCACTTCAGCCAAGGAATAATGTTGACAAGATCAAATACGAGGCCGGTTCCATCCCCGTTGCGGGCGCAAACGGGATGCGAGAATGGTTGAAAGGACAGTGCACAACAGTCGAACGGTGTACGATTGCCAGGATGCGGAGCTTGCGGCTTGCTAAAACAGCCCCAACGTCAGCAAGGTGCGCATGAGTATTGGAAGGTATGCACAGCTTGTGACCAACGGAGGAGGCAGAATGTTGGCCGAACATGCCGGAGTGTCTACGTATGCGTCAGCGTTGCAACTCGAGGACAAAACTAGTGCACATACTCGGAGTGCGTGATGTAGAGCTTGTCTGACCCGTGCCCCATCTTGCGCAGCTGTCTTAGCGGTGATACGAAATGGAGGAGGAAGTGGCCGAGACGCGTCGCGGACTTTAGAACGTGCTTGTCCTCAAGCCAACCCAAGCCAACCCAACCAGACATGTCACATAAGCTTGAACTTGGAACACGCAACCACGTCGGACCGGAACCGGAACCTGTGTTGGTCGCCGTACTAAATTTCCGGTGAATGAAGCGGCATTTGACGGATGGGGCAAGTGGACTCGCGGGCAACCTAGCCGAACCGACGCGTGCTGCGGCAGCTCAGCTTCGCGTCTACCTGAGCTAGAAAAATGCATCCATAAAAGGGAAACACGCTGTGGACTTGCCTTTCATACAACACCAAAGCTCACCACATGTCCACTCTACTCTCCGCGTCGCGAACGCTTCACCGCTCGATCTTGAGACAGGGACTCCCCCTGGCGAGCGCAGCTGCTCACCGCAACCTCTTTACCATCATTCACCAGGGCCATGAGGGCTGGAGACTCTCTCTTGGTCGACAGCCTGTCAAATTGCAACCTGGATTGAGTCTCATGATCCCAGGGTATCACACTGTTCAGGTGCGCGGTTACGCCAACTCCTTTCTAGTGTATAGCTGACTAGCTCGTTGCAGGAAGTCGATATGCGTGAAAGTTCTGTCGCAATCAGTGACCTGACAGCATTCGTAAGGAGGTCCCCTGTCCTGCACTATATTCACTAGAGCCTGACTTGCGTTTGCAGACATCGGACAACACACCAGTGACGCTCTCTGGATCTCTCTTCTTCCGCGTGACCAACTCTTACGACGCATGCTTTGGTGTAAACGATTTCCACGCAGGTGTACGCAATATTGGAACTTCGGCAATGCGAAGCGTTGTTGGTCACTTCAACTACGACGAGGTCATTAGCGATCGCAATAAGATAAACCAGGTCTGTTCTCTTGACCGCCGGATTCTTTATCGCCTATATAACTCCATTTCAGCGTCTGCACGACGTGATTGGTAACAGCATCGAGAAATGGGGTGTGGACTGCACACGATTTGAGATTCAAAACTTCCAACCTTCCAATCGAGATGTTGAGCGCCAGCTCGAACTCCAGGTTTGTGGTCTGGTAAACTGCTTGATCTGCTTCCTTATTGTGCTATCATATAGATGGAGGCGGAGCGCAATCGGCGCAAACAATTACTCGACACTCAGGCTGCGGTCAACGTCGCAGAAGGCATGAAGCAGCGCGTAATCCTCGAATCCGAAGGAGGTATGTAGCTTCTTGTAAGTCAGCGTGTCGTGAGCTCATAACATTCCGCTAGCGCTCCAATCCCAGCTCAACTTTGCTGCTGGTGCTAAGCAACAGCTGATCCTAGAGTCAGAAGGTCGTCTAGAATCCACAAAGAACGGCGCGAAGGCGGTTGCAGGCCAAATTGATATTATTGCCCAGGCACTCTCCGAGAATCCGGGCCTGCAGAGCGCGAGAGGGCATCGCAAATGTTGCTCGAGCTCAAACGCTTGGAACAGCTCGCAGCCATCGCGAGCGGCCCGGCCAACAACACTTACTTCTTCGGAGACTCCAAGGGAACTGGCCGAGAAGCGTATGAGGTTGATAATACTGAAAGGTGGAAGCGAAACCTGAACGACCGGGGTGCTTCCAGTGCGACCCCCTGATACTCTGTCTGGCATTGTGTCATATGTACTGTACACAATCCCCACTCAAGCCTAAATGCACTTGCACACCGTTTTATCTGAGATCTGAAGCTATCGTATTATTCGTCGTCGTCACATACGGCTGTGTCGGACTGCGAAGTCGCGTCGCGCGTCTTGCCTTCCGCCTCCATGTCAGCCCTTCCCGTCCCATCAGCACGGCTGCACGTTTCTGGCCTCACTCCTGCGATATCGGCTCAGGATTTGAAGACTAAACTGGGATCATTCGGTGCCGTTAAAGCAGTCGATGGCTTTGGTGCCAAGGATGGGAATGGTGGGTAGTGTTTTTCCTTCCATCATACCTTTGTTCCTAAGCTCTGCTCTCCAGGAGATCCTCGCACCTTTGCATACATCACATTAGACGCGCAGGCTTCACAGGTAAACAAATGTGCGCTGCCATTTGTAGTTGGCTGCCGTTCTTTTCTGAGCACGCACGCAGGCATCTCATCGCTTAGCGGCACGACTTGGAAAGGCACAAAACTTCGGCTAGCACCCGCGAAGCCGGACTTTGCGACGAAATTTATCAAGCAAGTCGAGGCTGAACAGGCTATGGCGGAAGAGCTTCGTCCTACAAAACGTCAGCGATTGCAGGGCACCCATGGACGCGAGGCCAATGATATGAGCCTCGTCACAGTGGAAAATGTTCACAACAGAAAGGTATGTAAAGTCGAGTGCACTTTTATCGTGATCTTACTCGTACCGACAGGGCTGGCACAAAACACCGCTGAACCACCTCATTCGACCGATGCGGATGCGACCCACACGACCATTGCCTTCCGCACCTTCCTCGCAAGCTGCTCCGCAAGCTGGAAAGAAGAAAGATGCGGCAAGAAAGTCTCGACAGAAGCCTATCCCTACGCGTGCACGGCGGCGAACGATTGATCCTCCTAAGTGGGGACACACTCATCTCTCCGGCACTTTGCTCGAGAATGCTGTCGTCGCCGACATGCCTGTACCTGGAAGGCACACATGGAAGGATCTTGCAACTACCGACGCAATGGATTCGGTAACCACTACCGTAACAAGCGATGAAGAATCCGGGAGTACTTCCTCAGTGTCCTTGCACAAAGGCGGGGATGTGCATTCTTCTGATTCATCAGAAGACGAAGAAGATCAAAGCCTAGCCGCTGAATTCGGGAAGGAACCCTCGCCAACTGTCATACGTATCGATAGCATCGGCCAATCTCTGCGAGGCGAAGTGTCTCAAAATCGCAAACTTCTCGACACGCTCTTTTCCCGCGGAGATACTTGGCCACAGCAGGATGCAATCGACAGTGATCTTGAAGAACTCGTTCAAAAAACCGATCAGCAGTTGGTCCCCGGCGCAGTTCAGTCTCGACGCGGTGCTATTGGGCAAGACTTGTCCTCATCTGACGAGAGTGAAGATTCAGACCTCGTGACGCCGCGCGCTGATGTTGCAAATCAGCAGCCACAGAATCCGCTGTCTTATAATGGCGATGACGACGACAGCGAGGCTTTGGAAGCATCTCGATCGCCGGTACCGATGGCTGAGACACGGCTCCAGCACCGGTCGCTGAAGGAGATGTTCGCACCACGCGAAGAGGAAGCCGGATTCTCACTCTTGGCCAACCTTGACCTCGAGCTCGAGCTCGACGATGAGTTCGCTCTCGGACTACAGCCAGCTATCATTAATGCAGAAGAGACTGCCGCTGCTGCACCCGCTGTTGCTGTAGTGCTTTCACCTCCGACGATGGCCCTTTCAGCAGCGGATCAGTGGCGCTTTGAAGCAGAGGCGCCTGGGCTCCGACCGATGTTCTTTCTGCATTCGAATGCTATGAATGCCGTGCCAACGCACGGGTTTTGGAGGACGGATACGGACGAACAAATTCGTGCGCGGTGGGAAAACCAAAAAGGGCCGCTTACTGAAGATTGGAAAAAGAGGGCGAGGGAGGCGAAGAAACGGGGCAGGCGAGGCGGTAGCGGCGTGGGTGATGTGGATTGATGTAGGCAAGTAGTGCGTTAAGATTCATATTCAGAACTTCACGAGAAGTACATAGCGGAGTTTTGCAAGCAGTTGTCATTTTGAGTATTGGGCCAGAACTCCAAAGAGGCAATAGCCGCTTATATTTGGCTTAATGTCACCCAAAAACTTCATTCAAGTAATTGTCGGCAAGTTTGTCGGCACGTTTCCTTTTTGAGAATTCTGTGAGAACTTCAAGAGTGCAGTTCTAGAAATAGTGATCAATTATTCTCAAGAACTGCTTGGGAGAAGTTTTCAAGAACAATTTGGGTCTGAGAACTTCTCAATGAGTAGTTCTAAAAGTAGTTCTAGTCTGGTTTTTTTGGTTTTTCCCGGCGTAACCGAGAAAACCGCGGGCAATTCAGAGACCTGCGGCAAGTGACGGCGTCCTATTGGAAAAGAGTTGACACAGATATCTATGATCAAGTCGCACAGGACGTTGTGTTGACTCCACCCACGCGTATTGGGTGCTCAGAGCAGAGCAGAAGACACGTAAGAACGAGAAGACCATGTACATGGTTGCAACCGCCTGCTGGGATATACCGAAGATCGTTGTCGTGGTATGTGAATGGCGTCAAAAGCATCCAGTGACTCAGTCTATGTCATTTCACGCGTATAGTATAAACGGGCTGGCGTAGCGGCAGCAGCCTGGGTGTGCTGGTTGTTCGCGCAGCCGTGGCGTTATGTCCTATAATATGACCATGCCGAAGCGCACTTCTAGCACTGGCAGTTATATTTTATGAAGGTGACTGCTTTGGCTCATTTCAACTGCCGCCGTACGAAGCTCTTTGCGCAGGACGGTAAAAGTCGCGAGCAATTGTCCTTCTCCGACACTCTGCTACCTGTACGCGACGGGGAACCATGTCGATAGCTGCTCTCCCATAAAGAAGCGCGCGCCAAGTCCAACTCGATGGTATCGTGCGTAGGCTGCGCGGTCCATGTGAGTTTGGCGTGAACATCTGCGAGAGTCACACATACACCAGTGGGTAAACTTGCGACCCAGGTACTTGCCCAGTAGCGGCAACAAGACGAGCGACATTATTGTGTAAAGCTGCTCTATCCCTTCTTCCCACTCCTGCTGCGCCTGCAACGCATCGATTTCGGCGAGTCGCGCCGAATAGTCCGTGTCGTCCGAGTCGAGCGAGGTATCGTCGTCACGCTGGAGGCGTGCTCTCCGCTGTATGCGGCGCACGATGTGCGAGATTCCGTCAGCGGAAGACTCGCCCGATGAAGAGGATGCGGGCGATGAGGAGCGTGCCATGAATGAGCGACGAGGAGTGAAAGCGCCGCCATGGTACAACTCCGCGCCGTTTCCTGGTATCGAACCTCGGCAAATCGTTGTCTTCATCTGAACCCGTCCGATTATTATTGTTATATCGAATGGCAGGCAGAGGTGTTGATACTACGGGCAGAGGACCACTTCTAGCAAAGCATGCAACCCATTGTACATTCAGGTATATGCTATCTGACGTATGGGAGCTGCCAGAGGGAGTGCAGCTTATCTTACATCTCTATCTACAGGTTCGAATGTCACCGAAGAAGAAATCCGCGGAAGATCCCGCTTTGCCAATGATCACCCCTTGGCCACCGCCAACGCACTCCTTTTCGTCAGGCGACCGATGAGCACCTTCAGCGTCGGTGCTTCCAGCGAGCCCTCGTTTCGCATTGCCATTCTCGATGATTACTCTCACGTATCTCTGAAATGCGCCGACTGGGCCTCTATTCTGGCTCGCGCCCAGATCGACATCTACGACACGACCGAATTCGACGAGGACAAGCTTGCAAAGCGCCTCGAACCATACTCTGTCATCTGTACCATGCGCGAGCGCACAAGATTCCCGCATCACTCTTCGCCAAACTCCCGTCTCTCCGACTGCTCACAACGACCGGCCAAACCAATCGCGCGATCGACCTGCAAGCAGCGCATGATCGTGGTATCATCGTCGCAGGTACAACTGGTCGTGGTACTGCGACGCTTGAGCATATCTGGGCACTTATCTTGTCGACTGTGCGCCACATCGTCGTTGAGGACGCCCTTATGAAGAACGCGAGCCCTCAGTGGCAAACCGCTATGCCACTCGGGCTGTCTGGGAGAACACTTGGGCTGCTGGGTGTCGGTAGGTTAGGAACAAGCACAGCACTGGTACGATCGTCATGTCTTCGAATCATGCTGATGTTCTGCTGACCACCAGGTTGATGATTGCCCTTCAACTCCGTACAGATTGCAAAGGCGTTCGGGATGCGAGTCATTGGATGGTCGCCTCACCTCACTCCGGAGCGCGCAGTCACAGCGGGTGTCGAGTTTGTTTCGACCAAAGAGCGCCTGCTCGAGCAGAGCGACGTTGTCAGTCTACATCTGGTCTTGTCCGATTCCACGCGTCACATCCTCAAAGCTGCGGATCTTGCTCGGATGAAGCCTGCGGCGTTTCTGATTAATACATCTCGTGGGCCATTGATAGAGGAAGACGCGTTACTTCAGGCGCTGGAGGCGGGAACCATAGCTGGAGCTGGGCTGGACGTGTTTGACATCGAGCCATTGCCACTGAACCATCCAATTCGCAAGGCGCCCAATGTGACGCTCAGCCCTCACACGGGGTACATAAGTGATGCAACTTACGAGGTCTGTCTTATCATTTCTCATCGTGCACTCAGCTGAGTGGCAGTGTTCGCAGGAATTTTGGTCACAAACTGTGAATAACGTCAAGAATTTCTTAGACGGCGAGCACGAGAACATCCTCCTCCTCAAGCCTCCTCCCCCTATCTGATTCCGAGTACGACCTTACCTATCCTATAATCTTTTGTATCTGTCTGCCGTCACTCGCTCACGTTGTATCAACGAAACTCTCATCCTCTCACGACTCTCATCCTCTCACGACCCTCAGACGTTCACGACCCTCAGACGCTCACGACCACACATGTATTATGCCAACTCACGTCGAACCGTTTATTTCTTCATTTGTTTCGGATGAAAGCGAATTGTGCCGAGGCGCTGCTTCCGGAATGCATCTTCGCCAGAGGATCTGCGCTCGCGAATGAGCGTACTCCTGACGGCTACACGGCCTCACTTCCGCCGTTTACTTGCTCCAGTACGACCATCGCGCATTCACGCAGCGTCTTTCAGCGATGTCATAAAATACCAGGCTCCAGGTGCGTGGCTCGTAAGGGCTTTGAAGCGTCGCTCAATCTCGCTACCGTAGGCGGTGTCGTACGTATTCCGCTGACGTCGCCGAACGTGGTCGGTATCTGCACGTCCCGTGGTACGCGAGAGTGCGCCGCCCGTGTTGCCCGAACTCTCGCACATGTTGACTGATGTGGATCCAGTCACCAAGAAGATGCGTTCAAGGCCGTTGCAGTCTCACTGCCAGCGGAGGAGCTTTCACAGAGTGTTCAGAAACACCACGAGATCAATTGGGATCCGCGCTCGTTTGGACTGCCCTTAGAGCTTGCGACACAGCTGCTCTTTGTAGGAGTGTATGATGGGTGCGTGTGTGCAAGTGTGCTTGATCCCGCTCTCATCCACTGGACCCTGCACAGTCATGGTGGACGCGATGCGTCCTCGTTCTTGCGCGACAACTTGCATCAGGTTTTGGAGAATACTAAACCCGAGCAAGTGGCCGAAGCATACCAATACCTTCGCGAGCAAGGTGGCTATTTCAGGCGCTGGGATGGCGGCGAACTCGCTCCCTGGATCGAGACCCCGCCTGATGGAACCAGCCCTGCGCCATTTGATCTGGTTGCGCGAACAGCACTCGCGTTTCTCATGGCCGACAAGCAATTCGCCGAGGCCAATCCGCAGGTCGCCGCAACCTGCGGAGCGACGGCCTCCGTCGCTCTTCTGCATTCACTCGATTGGCGAGAAGGCGGGATTACACCTTTCTTCTCAGCAAAGCGACTCTCAGTCACCGTCGCACACGTTGGAGACACTCGTGCACTACTTTGCCACACTGATGGCGGACGCGTCGAACCCCTCACTGAAACCCATCACGCCGAAGCGCGCCGCGAAAGCGCACGGCTACGTCGCATGGCCAGTTCTCGCGTCATGGACTCATTTGGCGAGTCCCGTTTTCTCGGCGCAGTGGCCAACACACGTTGCATCGGCGACTCGCAATACAAACGCCATGGGGTCACTCCGGAACCAACATTCACAACACGGCTGCTAGAAGGCCCTCACTACGCGTATCTCATCCTCGTTAGCGATGGTATTACCGAGACCCTATCGGACGACGAGATCGTGGACCTTGCCAGAGGGGCGCGTGATCCTCGCGCCGCCGCGCAAGCAATTCTTGCGTTCGCAGAAGAACTGGGATCCCAAGATAATGCCACGGTCATCGTTGTCCCGCTGGCAGGGTGGGGGCAGATCCATGGACCCGATGCGACGCGCGAACTACGGGATTACCGTAGACGTCAGGCAATGGGAAGCGAGAGACTACACCGCATGTAGCGCCTCGTGTTCGGACATGATTCTGGCGTCATGTTGGTCATTCGTGTATATTCATATTACTGGTAGTTTGTATGGCAAGCCCATGCAACCGCCCTAAATTTGCGCAACAGCGTGACCATCGATACGAGGGTCAGAACCGGCCGCCCACACAAGCCGTCCGTCCAGAGTATCGTGCAATTTCTGGATGATTTGTCCTCGCCCAAACAGTCCGCGTCCAGGTCCAGACATAGTGTGAGCATCATGACCCATCTCTGGATAGAAATGTCAACGATTTGGAGACTGAAAGTCTTGTGGTAACCCACCTTTGAGTTTGGCTACAGTTTCCAACGGGATACCTTCCTCGAAGAAAACCTCGGCGTTGATGTCGCCAGCACGAGCGCTACCCTGTGCCTGAGCATCGGGTAAACCTGCGCTGATACAAAAGCGTGGCGCATCCAGCGAGGCTTGAGGGCCAAATCCGCGGAGCACGTTTAGTAGAACCTGCACGTGTCTGTATCATATTCATATTATTGACTGTCAGAAATGGTTGAAGATGCAGAGAACAAAGCCTACCCTTGAGGTTGCATAAATCCACCCATAACACCATAGCTAAGAAAAAGCTCGTCCCCGCGCAGAGCCATCGCTGGAATAATGGTGTGATACGGCCGCTTGTTCCCCTGAGAACATGAGAGCATGAGAACGTGTGCAGGATAATCCTGGCAGGTGATAAGCTTGCCTTCAACTGATTCGGATGACCCTCCTCCAATATGAACCCAGAGCCACGGTTTTGGAGAGTGAATCCACAGCCGTGAGGAATGGCTGATGCAGAGTGTGAGCATCAACGCGAGCTATAATATCTACCACGACATACCTGCAGTGCCAAAGCCAGCGTAGTTACTCTGTATGAAGCTACAAGCGTTACCCCACTGGTCACTCGCTACGTTTTCACATGAGAACATTATAATGTTGCCGCAAAAAGTACTGCACCGGTAAAGTAGACCGTGTCCGACGAATGAACAGGGCTACCATGTGATACGTCCACAGCGGCCTTGGTGGGGTTAAATAGCTCGGAACGCTTCTTCAGATACTCCTGCACGCTGTTGAGAAAGGTTTCGGGAAGAGATGATTGCGCTGACTTTGCTGAGTAGCTCTTTGACTGGGACATGCTCGACATCCGGATCCGTGACGTAGTATCGAGAGTCTGGTAATCATTAGATCATGTTCCCTGCCGCCGAAATAAAGTCGCACCCGCGAAGGCCAGACTAGAGAGTAAATCAGAATGGGCACAAGGATGTTTCTAGGTGTCACACAAACCGCAGGGACTCTACCAGGACGTGCAAATACTCCACGGAGTTGTGTTCCATTTCACCAAGAGGTTTGATGACCTTTCGCTCTTGCAGTGCGTCCAAGATACCGAGCGCTAGAAGAGCAGTGATCCCTACGTTCGTGGCAAACCTGAACACTCTGCAAAGGTGTCGCTACGGGCTAAGAACACACCTTGACCATTGGGTGGACATTCGTACACGGTGACCTCATCCGCGAAGGTATACTTGATGGGCTCGACCAAGCTAGAAGAGTGAGCCTCAAGGTCGGACAATTCCATAAGTCCTCCACCTGACTTGATCAAATCGACTATGGCCTGCGCGATGCGGCCCCTGTAGAAGCCATCCTTGCCGTTCTCCGCTACAGAGCGGAAAGTACTTGCGAGGTCCGGAAATTTCATTACCTCGCCGGGGCGGGGAGCACGGCCGTTGAGAAGCATTGCATGCCCGTCGGGAGAAGCGGTCTTGATGAGCTTTTCGGAACGTTGCCACGAGTAGCTATTGATCTCGGACACGGGAACGCTGGTTTCATCAGACAGGCGAATGGTCATCAGAGACGTGCCTACCCTTCCTCTGCAAGCCGAATCGCAGGCTCCAAAACGTCGGCGATGGAAAGTTTGCCACCTCCAAAAGCAGCGACAGCATCCACCCAAGCAGCAGCGGCACCTGTAGTAGATCGGACTATCAGAAGGACAATTCATGAAGGAGCACAATCCGGACCAGGTACTGTGACAGAATTCAAGTTCGTGAGCGGGATATCGCGACCAGTGATTCCTTGTGCGCGGATGTGCTCGATTGTAAGGGCTGCAGGGGAGCGACCCGACCCATTAAGTGCTTTTACTTGCTTCTCTTTCGCGTCGTAGAACAGGCAAAACGCATCTCCGCCAATGCCACAGCATGAGGGTTCCGTGACGTTCAGGGCTGCCGACACAGCGACAGCAGCGTCGCCTGCGAAAAGGAGACGTGAGTTTCCAGAAAACGCGGAATTTGATGACAAAGAGCACACAGGCATTGCCTCCCTTGCGAAGAATCTCGAGGCCAGCTTCTGCAGCAAGCGGCTGCGAACATGCGACAACGCCTTTGGTGCCGTATACGATCGAACGCCTGCTAGCGAATGGCTGCAGCGGCAACTCTGGCTTGTTCACTTTGTCCCAGTCAATCAGCGACATGACTGCTGGACAAAGCTGCGATGCGGGTGTGAGATGTGAGCTCAAGATTGCTCTCGCTCAAGATGCGGCCGAATGCGTTCGCTCGGAGAGCCGTCCCGCACAATCACGGCAGAAGAGTTCGTTCGTCACGCGGATACTACTACTACTACGGGCAGCGCCACAGAGGATCGGTGGAAGAGGCAGCATCCCATGTGACATAGCGCGCGCGTTGCGGAAGGTCAAAGGAAAGGTCGCGCACGGGACTTTGCGGTGGCACACCATCCGTTCATCTCTTGACTCTTCCCCCTCAACATCGTTGACGCAGCCATGAAATTGGACGCAACAGACCTGCGCTACATTACATCCGAGGAGTTTCGTGTGCTCACGGCTGTCAGTTGAAGCTTCTACAGTGGGTCAGAATGATGCTCAATCCGTACGATGCGACTAGGTCGAGATGGGCTCCAAAAACCACGAAGTCGTCCCAAACCAGCTCATTGCGCAGATATCCGGTCTGCGCCATGGTGGTGTTAACAAGATGCTGGGATCTCTGGCCAAGAGGAACCTGATCGCGAAGGTCCAGAATGCGAAATGTTGGTGGCGCAGTTGTGGGGTCACCGCGTGGCTAACAAGATCACGATAGACGATGGCTATAGACTGACATACGGTGGATACGACTATCTCGCCATGCGCGCGCTCTCGAAACGCGATAGCCTGTACTCGGTCGGAAACCAGATTGGAGTCGGGAAAGAGTCTGGTGCGCAGGCGAAACTTTCAGCCATCTGTGTCGTTTGCTCAATCAAAGTCAAGATATTTACGTCGTTGCCGATCAGGAAGGAAACCAGCGCGTTCTGAAGCTTCATAGGTTCGCGTCAATGACCGTTCGCGCGACTGGACTCTTATGCACTACAGGCTCGGACGGATATCGTTTCGCACGATCAAAACCAACCGAGATTACTTGGGCAAGCGCAAATCTGCATCTTGGATGTACATGTCACGGTTGGCGGCACAGAAAGAGTGGGCCTTCATGAAGGTATGGGGCTGCGAAGCTCGCCATGATCCCACACTCAGGCGTTGTGGCAGGTTCTACATGAACATGGTTTTCCTGTCCCCACACCGATAGACCAAGCCAGACACTGTATCTTGATGGAGCTTATTGACGCTTATCCGCTGTACGCCGTCATCCCCAATTTTCATGGTTGACTTATCTTGTTGACTGCTTCCCGCAGTCGCCAAATTTCAGACCACCCAAACCCTGGGCAGCTTTACTCGACTCTAATGGACCTCATCGTGCGATTCGCGCGGGCCGGGCTTATTCACGGAGATTACAACGAATTCAATATCCTTATTCGTCGAGAAACAGGCGAACCAGTCGTCATTGACTTCCCGCAAATGGTCAGCACAAGTCATGAGAACGCTGAATGGTCCGTCGTCGACGTCCTCTCTAGATTTAGATCTAACGCCTTATGCTATACCAGGTATTTCAACCGCGACGTGGAGTGCATACGTACATTCTTTCGAAGGAGGTTCCGATATGAAAGTATCCTCTTCCCTCGCTTTAAGAAGACGATGAAGGAGGAGGGAGAAGATGGCGAACATTTCAAGCTAGATATAGCCGTCGAGGCCAGTGGCTTTAGTAAAAAGGATGAAGTGGTTCTTCAACGAGTGCGTTGTCACAATTCTGTTTGCCTTGATCAACTAATCACCGCGCGGTTTCCAGTATATGGAGGTCGTGCAGGAGCAGGAGCCGCAAGATGATGACGATGACGAGACTGATGAAGATGATGAGGAGGACGAGGAAGAATTGACCGAACATCTGGACAATGGCGTGGACATCGAACAGCCCGGCGATGGGTCGGAGCAAGCAAAAGCAGCTGTCAACGCGCCTGCAAGCATTGTGTCGCCTCGATCGACGGCGCTGCAACAATCCGCCTCGCCATCCATCGGCATCAAAGATGACGCCAAAGCCTCTAGTCCTATGACTGCGGAGGCTGAGTCGCAAGCAGACAATGGCGATGGGACTGAGGATTCGGAGTCGGGCGATGCTGGCGAATCAAAGGCTCAGGACGATATTCGACAGCGAGTGGCGCAAGACGTATCCAAGCAGCGTGCCCGGCAGAAGTCCAAATACCATACGCGGAAAAGCGCAAAAGGGCTCGGTAGACCGAAAGGGAGCAAGGCGAAGACGGATACTCGCGTGCGGGCGAACGACTACTCCGGCTGGGACTGAGAACTTCATCGTTCACGGCGCCATGATATAGCCGATATAGCCGGACAGAGCAAGAGCACAGCTCTAAAAGTACAGTATTCGTTTGGTCGGAACACATAATAAGTATTGCCTGAATTGGATCGTAAATGCTACCAAAGCCGGGCTCGCCGAAGTCTGTCGAGGTAGAGGTGGATCTATAAGCAATCAACGTTCAAGCGAATATGTGGCATTGCGATCTACGTGGTGCGGGAATCAGTTTGAGCGACATGTTCGCGAAAGAGGACGCAACTGGCGCTCGTTTTAGCCCTTTCTATGTTGAGGAATGTGTTCTGAGTGCGTGAGGTGAGTCGCCCTGCTTACTTGTGAGAAACCCTAGTAATGAAGGCTCACTTTCTGCTCCAGTTCCTCTATCTCGACGCTCAGCGTCTCAATATTATCTTCTAGAAACGATATCCATGCCTATGACTTAATCAGACGTGCAAGCTGCCTTTCGGCGGTGAGATTTACCGCTCCGACTCTGCCCTGCGGTGGATTAGAATGGCGAGTGCTGCTTCGATTCATCAATGGTGGTGTCGCTCCCAACTCGCGCAAATAACCCTCGAGCTGCACCACAGCCTGCTCAAGTCCGGCTAAATACTCGCGCTGCCGTTGTCGACTCTCCTCTGCAGCACTGTCCTGCTTGTCTGGTCGACTTCACAGCGAGTTCAATGAGTGGCCGTGACACAGCCAACCGAGATGCGTACCTCCCTGAGCTCAAGGCGCGGGAGCTATTGGAAGATACAGATACCAAGGACGCGCGACGACTTGGGGTGGTTTGAGACGATGTACGAGATGGCGTTGGGTTGCGGGGAGACGACTGTAGGCTTAAGCGCAACGACATGGAGAGAGCAAAAGCAGGAAAACAACGGCCAAGCGACGGCAAATGTTCATATGTCTCGTGATAGGAAGAAGCGAGGAGCAGGGAGCGACGACCAGTTTAAAGATGTGCTGAGCCGTGATCTTCGCCCGGTCTACGCATGCTCACACGCCGTCACTGGCGCCACAGCAGTTTCTCTGCAAGGGTGCGAAATCGGACAGTCAATGGTGCTGCGCGAGTCGCCTGCGTATGTAAACTGCTGAAGGGCTCAGGCAAAGGAGCGGAGCTGTGCCG
The DNA here is from genome assembly GCA_020744175.1 of Auriculariales sp. MPI-PUGE-AT-0066. NCBI lineage: Eukaryota > Fungi > Basidiomycota > Agaricomycetes > Auriculariales > Auriculariales sp. MPI-PUGE-AT-0066. The sequence continues at coordinate 2,021 of JAGTJP010000266.1, read as the reverse complement.
AAGTGCCTACCTCAACTCTTCTCTGCCTTTGCCCATGTCTGCAGACGACCACCGCGCCGAGCTCGAGACGTACCAAGCGCAACTGGCGCAAGTTGAAGCCGCTCTTCTGAACACGCCCGACGATGAGGAGCTCACAACGCTTAAGACGGGCCTGGTTGAGCTCATCGAGCTGACACAAGCCGCGATTGCGGCTGAACCAGCGGCCAAGTCGTCGAGTAGCAAGCGGCGAGAAGAGGAGGCGTCATCGTCGCAGCACACATTCCAGACCGGCGACGAGTGTTTAGCACGCTATACGCGCGACAACCAGTGGTACCCTGGTCGCATTGTGTCGGTCGGTGGTGCAGTCGAGAAACGGGTGTATAGCGTCGTGTTCAAAGGCTACAACACGACCGAACTTCTCGGCGCATCCGAACTCAAGCCCCTTCCCACAAATTATAGCCAGGGTACAAAGCGCAAATTGAGCAAGGAGGAGGAGGAAGAGCGCGAACGCAAGAAGAAGCGTAACGAGAAGAAGCTCGAGGTTCGCGCAACCAAGGCCAAGGAGCAAAATGAGAAACAATCCTCCTGGCAAAAGTTTACAAAAAAGGCAGAGAAGAAAGGCATCGTCATTGCTGGATCTCAAGGTACCTCCATATTCAAGACTCCGGAGAACGCCCATGGCAAAGGTGAGCATCGTTCCAATTCTTCCCGCTCCGCAATACATATGCTAAGTTGGCTCTCTGTAGTCGGTGTTACGAACAGCGGGAAGGGTATGACAGCGTATTCTGACCGCGTCAAGCACAAATACAACGCTGAAGACGCATCTTAAGCCTTGCAGGACCGCACGGTGTGTATGACCGTTCTCGTGTGCCCGCGCACTATCCTCGCTAACAAACGTCTGTGTTTTCAGCAGGACCTGCGACATGCTTCCTCGTGCATCCACGGGCAATGTACTCGAACGGATATCCAATGGCTACGTCCTTTCTTTCCCGCATGGCTTCAGTTTCCTCACGATATCCGTCACTGTCTCAATACAGTCTCTTCTATCGCTGCTACTGTACATGATTATTTGCCCCGCAGTGAAGTTTTTAAATGCCCTATAATTGCGAGCTGTCCGCTCATCAGCTTCCCAGCATTAGGCTGTCGAAGCTCAAGGCCATTGCAAGCAGAGACACCTTAATGCAACCCTCGATGGGTTGTGTTTGCGCTCGACTGTTTGGTTTGGAGAAATCGTTGGCGTTTGCTGCTTCTCTTCCTTGGAATAGATCTGCTTTCTGACCCCTCCCTCGGAATCCGCGGATCTCACTTTGCGTGAGAAGTAGCTGAAGTCAGCCGAAGGGACGAGGAGTTAAAATGCCGGCGGTGCTGACTGCAATCACCGCCGGCTGACTTCAGCTACTTCTCACGCAAAGGGACTGCCCTGACCTTTCAAGTACGGCGCAAATTTTCACCTTGCTATCCTGGCTCGACGCCCTGCGGGTCCTCCTCGACCGTCGTCAACATTTCCAATCGAGGGGTAACAGGGAATCCCCGAACAGTGGCGTTCGCGCTTGCTTTCGCCGATTTGGGCTCCTGCGAGCGAGTTTTTGACAATGCTCACACGTTGACAGATCTACACGTGTTCCGCCTTCCAATCCTCACACTGGATCAGCAGCCGCGACGCCATGACATCTTTATTAACGACAATTTGAGTGTCTCTTTTCCTTGTCCACTTCATGAACTTCCACGAGCCCGACTACCGTTACGATGTCGATGCAGCGCAGTGTTCTGAGCATTATCCTAATTTGACGACTTCGCTTGAGGAGCAGCCGAGAGAATGGCCACCCACCATTGCGTCGACGCATGTCGTAGACAGAGAGTGCCTCACTTTCTGGTCTCCTCTACCGTCCGCGCGGGAGGTGGAAATTTTGAACTGGGTGCAGCCTCCTCAGGAGGCGCCTGTCGATGCTGTCTCGCCGTGGGATCTTTCCTGCATGCTCGTACCTTCGGCGATGGTCGCTAGCACAGGTCTCTCTGCATATACGTCCGGTGACACGTCGCCG
>JAGTJP010000265.1:0-24795 GCA_020744175.1 Auriculariales sp. MPI-PUGE-AT-0066 | reverse complement strand
GACCTAATCAATGGCCTTGGTCAGATAGTCGCGGATTCGGAGCCGGCGCATAGGGTGCGCGAGTTCCTGCTCGCTGGCCGCAACCCGGACGACGTATACCATCGGATCAATGCCCCAGCGATATTCGATCAAGTGGGCTTAAACCATTGGCATCGGGTCAGAGAGCTCCGGGAGGCGTTGGAGGCGATGTTACTCGAGCCAGAAACCGTCGAGCGGCTCAAGAGGATCGCGCGGCAACTTTGCCAGCTTAGGCATCCACAGCTCTACAAGCAGGCTGCCGAGCCTTTATGTTAGATTCTAGAGACTTTCGCTGTGAATTTACCTAGTCACTCGGCATACTACATTTCGAGCTTAGCTTCTCCAATCTTTCCATGTGCCTGACGACTGTAGATCTCACTTAGCAAATAGCTATATTGATAATTCGTCTAATATCCTACAGAAATTGTTACTACTGCTTGGTCTTCTTGATTGACTTGAATGTTGCGGAAGACGCTGGTCTGTTACTCAGACTGCACGTGCCACGCGCCGCGGCCTGTTCTCATACAAATCGTTTGCCCCTCCCCAGAACTTGTGAGATATGCACAAGGCGAGGCGTACTGTTCCACGCGACCAGTCGCGAACGCGCAGATCGCAGGACCACACGCACCCAGCCAAATCTTCACTCGAGTGAACTGAGAACAAAAAAAAACCGTCATTTCATTCCAATGCAAAGAATGCGGATGGGGTTTTCATTCGGATGCAGCGAGATGCGAGTTTTGTAGCAGAAGGGAGGAGCAATGAGAGATGCCAGATGGGGGCTGAACAGATGGGGCAGCAGCAGCAAGCAGGCCGATCACTATGACTGCGTGTAAAAAGATGAGCGAGGATGCAAAACGATGAGCGATCATGTGTGTCACAGGAAGCGGGTTGGAGGAGTGTGTGGTTGCGTGTGTTGTCGATGGAAGAAAGGTCACCTAACTACTAAGCCAGAACGATAAGAGACATGCAGGGACAGCGTGATGCGGGAGCAAAGAAATAAATCGGAGCACGGGGAGATACTGTAAGAGGGGGGGGGTGAGTGACGGACAGAGGAATAAATCATGGTCGGGGCGCTGTAGCGTCCGTGGGCGAGTCGGTCAACGCGTGGTTGGGCGAGGCAGGCTCCGACGACGCCTCGGCAGCAGCAGCGGCAGCAGCAGCAGCGGCACTGGACGTATCGCGTTCGCGCTCGTCGGGAGGCCGATTCCTCCTATACGCAATTTTCCTGCGCTCGTGCGCAGTGGCGAGCATCGTTTTGAGACTCTGCTCCATCACGGGTTTCGTCAACACGCTACGATGTCTAGGTTAGCGGCAGTGCATTTGATTTAACGGCGGAGGAGGAGGAACGCACTGTCAACGCCCGCGCCGAGGTACTCTTCCTGGTCGAGAGCAACGCGTTGCCCGTGACACCGACCACAAAGTCCTTGCGGCCGATCTCACGCAACCGCGCGATCATCTCCAGACCCGACATGACGTGCTGCACAAAGGTTGCACCGATATCAGCTTCAGGTCAACCAATTTCGCAAAAAAAACAAAAACAAAAACAAAACAAAGCAACCGCGCACCATTTGGTTGTCCAAGAACGTGCACGCATACGGACCATCGCCTTCATTGCTCGGATCCAGCAACAGCATATCGAGCGCCTGCTGCCCATGCTCGGCCGTATCTACCACACACCCGAGCCGTGCCAACATCCGGCCCATGAGTCTTCGCGTCAGCCCGTCGTCGTCGACGACCAACACACGCATCCGCCGGTCCTCCTTCATAGCAGGCACAGCAGCTGCGCCGGTGCTCGTGAGCGAGCCCGCACTACGCGACGCCACGCCCAAACCAACGCCCGTCATCGATGTCGGCGACGAGACGGGGCCCGGCCCGGCATGTGAGAGCCCGAATCTGGAGGTCGTCGTAGGCGACGGCGGGCCCGTTTGTACGTGATTGACACTGGTGGGTATTGTCAAACCAGGTGGCGGAGTTGCGAGACCGGTTGGCGATGGCGGAGCTGCCGAAGACATCGAGCCCGGCGTCGGCGGGCTCGACATGCGACGCGCCATCGTCGTCGGTGGTGGCGGGTGCGGCGAGTGCGGCGGCGTGACGTTCGGGAAGTACGTTGTCATGCCGAGCGAGCCGAGCGCGGTCGGGTGAGTCGTGCAAGGGCGGCGGCTCGATCGTGCTCGGCGGCGGGATCATCATGGACTGCATCATCTTTGACCGCGGGGCCTTGCCCGAGCTGGATCGGCGCGGTAGCGACGGAACGGTCTATAGGTGACGGTGGTGCGGTAGCTGCAGATTCTTCAGAGCCGGGCGTGTCTCCGGACATAACTGCACGCCTGGGTCAGATCCATCGATAGCACAAGTAAAGGAACAGCGCACTCGTGGACGGGAACGACGACCCCGTAGCACCATGTTCCAGCGGCGGCCGTCTGGATATCGACCGCCTCGTCGTCGGCCGCAACAATGCCGGCGCCATACCAGGCTGCGGTTCTGCTGCACCATCATCAACATCCACCTCAACCCTAGTTATGCCGACCCCACATACCAGAGAAGCCCGGATCCGGCCTTCTCGCCAACATCGAACGCTCAAACTCGGCCACACACTCGACATCATAGCGTTCGCAGGATCCGTCGCCTTCCTCACGGCAGCCGTCAACAAATTCCCCGCATCGCTCCCTCCCCGACTCATCGTCCTCCCGCCCTCGCTCGCATCCACGCCCAACCCCAAGCCACCCCCAGGCGGCACCAACATCGCCTCCGGACCCACCCCAAAACTCAGCTCGATCCAAAACACCGTGCCGCTGCCGCTGCCGCCAACGCCGTTCGCACCGACCCGACTCCGTACACCGAGTCGACCATGGCTCAGTCGCACGATATGGCGCACCAATGCGAGTCCGAGTCCGGATCCCTTGCCGCCTTGCACGCGTCCGATCTCGGTTTGCACGTATGGAGAGAAGAGTCGTCGGCCGCCGTCGGCGAGCTCGCGAGCGCGGATCCCGACGCCAGTGTCGTGTACTTCGATGCGCACTATGATGCGTCCGCTGCTGATGGGCGAGCTGGGGAGGGTTCGCCGGGTGCGGATGGATGAGGTGGGTGACAATCTTGATTGATCCGCCTGACGGCGTGAACTTGGTCGCGTGCTGCACCGCGTGCGAGTGAGCGAGTGAGCGAGGGTGTGTGAAATAGGACGCACCTGGTGAGATTATTGATAATCTGCCTCAACCTCATCTCGTCGCCAATAACCACTCCCGCGCCATCCTCTCCGGGTCACCGCCCTTCTCCAACCGTCCCTCATCGTTTCCCTTCTGTTTCAACCCATATCAGCACCCCAATCAACCCCAAAACCATACACGCAAAAGACAGAACCAGAAAAAGAAACAGACGTACCAACATCCAGCTGAGGATACGCCCCCGTCATAGCCAACCTCGCCACGATATCGACGCGAGCATCGAGTTCGAGCACGGCTTGAAGACCTTTAGCCTCTGCCGCAAGTTTCATCGGTGCAAACATGCTGCGTAACGCCGTGTGGAGTGCGAATGGACGGGATACGGATTCAAATCGGCCGGCGTCCATGCGGTTGCTGGTTTAACGCGTGTCAGTATTTTCGTTGACGGGTACGTAGGATGGGAAGGGGGACTTGCAAGTCTAGTACGTCGTTCAGCACTGTATGGGTGTGTGAGTGTGTGTGTGAGCGGAGGTGCGTATAATAAGGAGGAAGACGGACCTTTGGACATCATAGAAGACTGCCTTGCAAAGCCCTGAACTCGATCTCGCTCTCGATCGGACCGTGCCGCTGGCCTCCATATTCTGCGTCGCGAGCACTGCGCGCCGTGCCCAACGTTAGCACTTGTCCCTCGTTTCCCCCCTCAAGAACAATCACAGCACGTACGCGCGGTGTTCAACGGGACCCGGACCTACAAGGTACAGTGAGTCGGTACGTTGAAACAAATCGAGTAGAGGACGTACCTCGTGAAAGATGTAACTCGTGAGACGACGTTGCTGTCGCTCGCTTTGCGTTCTGCGACTTGAGCTTTCTGCGTGGCGCGGTACTGGTTCTTGAGTTCCTCGCGCATGTGGTACAGCCTGCGATCGCTCTACGCGTATTAAAGAAAAAAAGGGCAAGGGAGGAATGTAAGTGGTGGGAGACGGCGAGCGCAAAAGTTTGCTCACGCCTTCCTTCTTGAAATGGATGTAAAGCAGGAACATCTGGTAAATGATAAAGTTTACTGCTTGGCGGAGAAAGAGGCTTTGTGGGGTACGACGCAGACGGAGAGGACGACGAGGTAGGCGAGGCTGGAGGCGACGGCGGAGACGCGGTTTTGGCCGAGCGCGAAGAGGGCGATGGTGGGTACGCTGTGGTGAAACTACGTTTGGGTGTGTGTCAGTATGTATGGAATATAATGGGTGCGCGGACGCACTAGAACTGCGAATAAATGAGTAAAAACGAGATTATATATTGCATAGAACACGCACGATGCCGATAAAGTCTTTGCCGTTGCACGAGACGTACGCGTGGGTGCCGTAATAACCGCATATGTTGATGTAGATGGTGACATAAGTGGCCCACACCCAGGTGGACGCGGCAAGGAAGAACTGGTAGAACCAGCCGTTATCGCGGGGACGGTTCCAAGCCACGAGGAAGGGGAGCGGGAAGGTGAGGATAGGGGTGATGGCGTAGTAGTAGTAGTAGTCTGGCATGGTGAGGGGGCGAGGGACGAATGCGACTGCGAGGGCCCAGTTGAGGACGTAGAAGAGCGAGGACATGAGGGCGATGCGTTTGGAGAGGTGCCATTGCTCCTTGCGGTACTGGCGTTCGACTTGTGGTTGTAGCTCTGAGCCCATGTCGAAGAAGTGTCGCACGCTCTCGATGGCCGGCCGTGGTACCAGCTTGGACAAAAGCGTCGTCGCGTGGCTCATGAGGCTGCTGCGCTCCGCCGTTCCCGCGCCCACGCCGCCGCCAACATGAGTGGGCAGCGGGTGTCTGTTGAGATGCGTGTGGAGGTGCGGGTGCTGTTGACTGCTCTTCTCGCTTTTGTCGACGGTGCTCGGGGCTGTCTCTGTGCCGTTCAAATGAAAGTCGCGGTCAACGACGACGACGTCTACGGACTCTACACCGACTGCCTCCTTGTCAGCATGTTCTGTGACCATGCCGGACTGGACGATCATGGCGTGCCCGCGCGAAGAGGCCTCGGTCGTGCTGCCCTCCATTGCGCTCTCGCTCGGCGCACTCGCAGTCCCGAACTTTTGCTTCAACTTGGCCCAGTGCACCCGTAACGACGGTCCCGCAATCCGTACCAACGGTCGTCGTACCACGTTGCCTGTACCTCTGCGCGCGCTCGACTCGCGGCTCAGCGTCACCGGTCCAGGCAACACCCGGTCCCGCCTGTTCTCGTTGTCGCTGTCGTCGCTACTGTCCTCAGGCCATTGTGTTCGTGTCGTCATCCCCACACACCGCGTGTGCTCTGTTCCGGCGACGAGAGCCCAATGCGCAATGCGGATGCGGAGACAGAGAGAGGCACACGCCGTTTCCGGCTTATTTGCAGCCGTACGCGCTGGTCGTGCTCGGCATCCGTGACATCACTACAGTCTGGATCCGTTCCTGATCGGTCTATCCCCGCACCTGCACTACGCGTCCAGGGTCTCGCTCCTATCCCACATTAGCCTAGATAACATCTCTTTAAATTCACTTGCTTATCAAGCAAGCCTCTTGCGAGGCCACGTGCCGGCGCTCGCTGTCGACGTTTGTTGAGGGACCTGTCAAATGTCATGACGCGTTGTACTTGCGGTTCATGGACGCTCCTCCCGAGCCGTAGTTTATATAGTTGGGCTGTCATCTCTCTCTCTCTCTCCCCTTCGCAGACGCATCCACTGGACGCCCTCCCCCTCTCCCCCCTCTCTACTATATCGAAACCGCGGAGCGAAAAAACCCGATACTCGCCCCCCAAAAATTCCAGAACTGCTCACACGATCCCTACCCACTTCTCAGCAGCCGAATCGGCCGGGTTTTGCTTACACCAGATTTTTGTAATGTTGTCTCATGGCCCCTGTTCGCAAAAGTATCCATTTGGTCCATAGAAGATTGAGCGGAGCGGCGATGACGGTATGACGCCGCGAAATAAATAAATAAATGGATGGAGATGGTGCACGGATGAATACCGCCGCAATACATTCCTTTCGCCCTAACGATGATGCTCAGAAGTGCGGTGGAGAGTCGCGGTTTAGCGCGGGAGTGCCATTGGCCAGAGCACTCCGGAGCTAGTAACTGTCAACCTTCCGTGTCTCACGTCTTCGCTCGTGGAGCGATTCACTTTTACAAATGTCACCTTTCTCCGTGTACAACAGGTTGTAATATATCAAACTTAGAACATGTGATGTTCGTAGGCTCACAATGGACCATGAAGTTACCAATCGACAACATTTTTAGTATACCGGCCTTATGAATCAAATCTGTATCGAAACTATAACTTAAAAACCCGAATTTTCGCAGTGCGGACTGTATCACATAGCTCACAATAGTACAGCCGTCCCGTCTGACCTTGACCCGACTTGTTGCAAGAAAAGACGCTCTCCATATCGAGCCCCACGCGAGAAGGGCTCAACTTGTCAAAACTATATATGCTTCAATTTTTGGATCCTCGGTTTCAACTTGCACGTTTGTCGTTGGGAAGCATCAAAGAGCACAGTGCATTACTGAAAATAAAGAGTGTTGTGCCAGCGGACGACTGTACTAAACAAATCAGGGGTGCGTATGCTACAGCTCTGCAGTTGTTGGCCGCTGAAATAGCGGGTGGCCGGAAAAGTCGAAAATGCTGACTTCGCCATCTCCGGAACAAAGAAAAACACGCGCGCCATACCACATTATGGCATCGTCGTCGTAGATTTCGGGCAGCCAGCACAGGAGGTGCAAGACTGGCCTCGAGCGTTCCCAGTTGTTGTCGATATCTTGTTGCGTCGGCGCGTGCCCGATGAAGTGTGTCCCGATCGTCGCGCTAAGCCAACGGCTGTTGTACATGAGGATTAATGTTGGATGTACAGCAACGTCTTGCGGCGGATTCAACCCATTCACCTCTGACCAATCGTCTTGAGCACCCAGCGCCTGGATCACGTGGGGAGCTTCTCCTAGAGCACGTTTTGAGAAAATGGAAGAGTACGAGTAAATCTTCAGAAAATTCCCGCCAGAGCTGAGGCCTACCCGACCTCCAAGTGCGGGATAGGGGGTTTCAACAGAGCGTACTACCACCGGCATCTGGGGATCTGCTAGGTCCCACAGCCTTGCAGTGTGGCTTTTCGTTGGGAAATTTCCCGTTCTGAGAATGGTGACGAGGAGTGGCGAATCTGTGCAGAATGCCATGGCTTCGAGTTTCGTCTCCTCGGGCAGCTGCAGGAGTGAACAAGAGACATTCTCCTGACTCAAGTCTGCCAGCATTATGATTCCTTCTGCCTGGCACGCAAGCAGACCACCATTGTAGATATAGCTGTAGTAAACGTCCGGTGAACACGGCAAGTTCTGGCGCCGATGCGAGAAGGCAGGAAAGTCCCAGACAGATACGCTATGTTGATGAATGACGGCGATGCCCATTTCGTCATGTGAGAGAATAAATTTCCATGCATCGTCACCATCCACTTCCAGCGAGATGTACTGCGTTTTGGCTTCGACAAGATCATCGATTGGAACAATCGCCATGCCGTCGCCGCTCATTACGAGCAACCTTCCGCCGTCTTTGGTAAACTCCGCGTGTCTTTCATAGCCTGTCAACTTCGGATAGTTGACTGTACAAGACAAGGTGGCTGCACCATCGGTAGAAAGTCTCCAGACGCGACCAGCCATGGGGTAAGCGGCCGACTTTTCCAGGGACGCAACCTTCGTCCCACATGGGGACTGAACAAGCAACGTTGCCAAGCCAATGTGTGCGAAGCAGGGATCTTTTGTCACGGTCACAGCTTCCAAGCTACGTATGTCGACAACGTCGATAACATCATGCGCCATGGTCGGTTTTGCACATACGAGTAGAAGATCCTTTTGGATGAGATGAGTGACATGTTTCGCATCGCCGTCAACAGTGTGTTGATAGCAAATTTCGCCCGTTGCGATGTTGTAGACATGTATTGACTTAGTGACACCAATCATAACGCTCGTATCGCTGTGAGCAAATCCGAGCAAGGTCGCAAACCATTCGCCAAAAATACCCTGGATCCATTGCAGGTGCGGCCGTGTTTGCCATTTGATACGATTCACTGAGATAAATGGAGGTGATTCCCAGTCGTCATCTTCCTTCTGCATTATCACAATTAAGCTCGCGTCGGAAGAAGCCACCCATTTCATCACGTTCGCCTGGATCGAAAGAAGTTCAGTTTGTCCCGCAAGCGGAAGTCGGTAGATCCAAACATCCACGGGATCAACAGGGTTGTCGCTCGGACCGGAAACGATAGCAGTGCATCCATCTGGAGAAATGTGTAGCTTGATCTGAGAGGGGAGAGCTGTACTCGGAGGAGGGCGGCAATGCTGAAAGGACTTCCACGGCGCTCTTCCGGCACGCACGGTCACCTCGCCCATATGATCGATGGCCATAAAAGACTGCCCATCAGTTGAAAAAGCAGCCAGTCGAATCGGTCGCGGAAAGTCGTGGCGATCTTCAATGACGTCCGTCAGGTCAGGCAACACCATTGACTGGGCGGACGCTGGAGTTGCATAGACAACGTACATCCCCGATGGATCCACCGACATAGCGAGTACCCGGCCGGCCACAGATCTAGCACGAATGAGAACTGGCTTTCCTCCACTAAAGTTCCAGACACTGATTTTCGTCAAGTCAGTGTTGGTGCAGACCTTTGAGACAACCAGATTTTTCCCAGACGGGTCTATGGCGATGAGGACCTTGTCCGCGGTTCCGACACGAATGAAGTGTTTGAAGGAGGTTCTCGTTGCGTTCAACCAGACAGCTATGTACTGCGTGGTATTTTCTGCGTCCTTTCGCCAGATACAGGCAACTGTCGAACCTTCTGCAGTCGTAAGAATTGACTCTACGTGTCCATGGTAGGGTAGCAGTGAGCGTTGTGCAGGATAAGACCTATTCTTGTCCTGAACAATCTGGATGAAACATTGGAGGTGAGTGTATGTGGCGCGCAGCTCACTCCGCGGCATGAAAGCGAGAAAGAGCTGTAGACCTCGGCATGGGACACCTGCAGTGGTTCTTCAAAGAACTGAATCGCCTGACCGAGCTGGCTTAGCAAAACACCACACTCAGCGAATCGCTGGGAATTCTGAAGCGAGAAGCTGGTCCACAAACACTTCTGCTGCGTCTGCCGGCGCGCTCCGCGTCACGTGATAGAGAAGATGCAGTGATGAATAGCACAGAGGCGCTGATACGTGGCGCTTCAGCCGGCCATCAATGTCTGGTATCGTGTTGCGGCTAGGTAGCGGCTTGCCAGCGGTGAGTGGAATCTGACAGATATCGCGGACTAATTGTTCATTCAAGACTTGCAAGCAGCCGGTGGCCAACCATTCATTGCCGTCTGAAAGTGTCACAGTGAAGCGGTCGTCTGGACAGCGTTGGATAAAGTCAGGGAAAGACTCGTGATATATCACGATCCGGTCGGTCTCCGACGCTGGGGCGCTCCAGATTGCACTGAGACCCAGAACAATGGCAAGCACCGCTCCGACGGGTATGTGGAAAAGTGCAGAGATGAGTTGTGGTGACATGGGCTCGCGCTGGAGCACAACAGCGGCGACCACCCGGCGAACTCGTTCCGCGAGCGGTGTCTGCTTGCCTGAACCACCGCGATTACCACGTTGAATGAAGAGCAACATAACTTCTAAGTAGAGCTTATCGACCTCCTCGTACGGTGAATCATCTTCCGCCGATGCGGGCTGAGTGCTCAGGAGGTCGGTAAGGCGTTCAGGAGGCCAGTACTCGTCCTGGCTGATGTAGCGAATGACCGTAGCCGCGTAGATGAACAACGAGCCGGCGCGTTTCACCAAGGCACTGATTTCGTCGGCAGAAGGCCAAGGCATTGGTAGCTGACGATGAGCACAGAGGTCAAACATGCTGCGTTCCAGGTACGTGTGAATGTCTCCTGATGTCTCGATCTCGTGCAGCTTGACCTCGCGTCCCAGCCGGAGCATGAATGGGCGCAATGCGTTGCCAATTGTCTCCATGGGCCTGCTCGTAAGTAAGACCTTCACCTTTCCAATCGCATCCCGGCAGCTCAGCGCAGGGATTAGCTTGGCAAGACATCCGTCGCCGACGAGCGCAGCTGGGTTGTCGCATTCATCAAGCGCGTCGAGGATCAGAACAATGCGCGTGTCCGAGTTGGCCATAGACACAGCTTTCAATGGTTCGAGGAGTAGGTGCTCGACCTGCTCGTTGAGGTTCAGTTCGTGAAGACGAGGGTCACGTTCAAATGCCTTCAGGATAGCGGTACGAGCTGCCGCATTGACACGTGCAAGTTCGAACGCCAAGATATGGACGATGTTGTACAAGTCGCTGCGCTGACCTGCATGGCGGGATATGAAGAAGCTGACGACAACGAGGCCCGCTTTGACGAGTTTCTCGGCTATCGAGCTGGCCACAGTCGTTTTACCTGCCCGTGCAAACTCGGTTACACATTTGTGACGGCAGATAAGCTTTCAGACGTACCAGTTCCTGCCAGCCCAGAGTGCCAGAAAGCACAGGGGCCGTTTGGATCGTTCGCCCACTCGGTGATGTCGTGGAGCAGCTGCTCGCGAGTGCCTTCCATACAACCAGCTGGTGCGTCTTTACCTTCGGCTGTCCCAGAGATAACGGGCTTGAGCTGCTGAAGAATCACTGCAAGCGATAGGTTCGGTGGCGTTTGCGTCAACATATCAACCACGCACATCGTTCGCGTTCGCGACGTTGATTCTCCTCTACCCGGTGAACCGACAGCGTCTAACACGTAGGTAAGGCGCAGTTCGATTTGGCACAAGACAAAGAGCTTACTAAGAACGAAAGCACCTCTTGCTGCAAGCAACTCTTATGCTCGGCGAGCTTGTCCTTGGTGTTCTGAGCACAGCGACTCTCTTGAACAAGTTCTGAGATCCAAGAGCCGCGATGTCAGTTGTTGCTTGGTCAAGCGCTCTGCATCCATATTAGATCAGCTCAATCTCTGCTTGGGGACCGTACTCGACGATGCCGGCGAAACGGGAGTCTAGTTCAGCGCGACAGTCGGCCGGAGCGTCGTCGAACGCTTTCTTGATCTTTGTCTGTTCATTCGTTACGTATAGTCCGAAGTCCTTGAGTTCCTGCTTGTTGTGCTTTGCTTCTGAATGTATATTGTATCAGTTTGACGAATGAGGGCGATTTGTGGTTCACACTCGATGGCCTGCAACAGCTTGCCAAACGCTTCGATCGCGTGCCCAAGGCCATTGCCAACGACTGGTATCGGTTTGATAGTCGCGCTCAAACTTCTGTTGCCAGAACGCCAGCGGCAAGACTGCTATCCATGGTGTCGATCGATGCGAGCGGGAAAGCCGTGTCCAACGCTTGCGGGGTTCGCGCGCATACACCGGGTTTACAGCTATTTCCACTACAGTCATCTATAATGACCAAAGGTGAAGGAAAGTTGATGCTTGGCGTCCCTATGCGGAGATGGACTTTCGGACGTTGGTGAAAAATTGCGAAATAGGTGAATCCTCAGGCAATAGGTGTTGCGCAATTGAAGAATTGCTTGGCGCTCCGGCGCTCCTTGTACGACTACAGCCGTAGGTTCGACCCGCACGGGTTCGACTGACATGGGCCTTAACTCAATCAGTGGGCCGTCTATATCAATGTGCATGGCTCATACAGTTGGTACCACAGGTGGTTGCTCATTCAAGTGTTTATCAACAGGAGGATTGCAAACAGGGTGACGACTGGGGCGATGGCGAGACCACATTGCGCTGGCTTATCGACCGGAAGCAGGGGCGGAATAGATTCGCAGCGGTCGCCTGCGGCGTTTGGTTGTCCGTTCGTCGACAAATCACGTGGAAGGCAACCAGTCGGTGTCGGTCTTCGAATCGTGACTTGGCTTCCCCTTTCTATCATTACGGTTATGCGCCGAGTGTGAATCCAATGCGCGGTTCAATGTAGACGCGTCACGAACACTCGTATGAGCCTCGCATATCTCTGCGGGCTCCTGGGAATGTGCCGGTGCGATCAGCTAGCTGCGTTCTGCATGTTGTCGCACCCAAGCAGTTCTTGAGTCTACCGACGATATTCCCGGCTCACAGATATGGCACATGCGTACGCGCGACTCTATTGCCAATGTGCCTGGATAGTTTGACAGAACTTCTCCATCAACTGTTGCCCGGCCTTCGCTTATGCCGGCCTCGTGACCACTTCTTTCTCTTCCCAAGGTCGAGCCTCTCTATACTGCAATGCGCGCCGCCTTGGTATGGACGAGTCTATGTATCGGCGCTGCTTCAACAGCTCGCGCGACGGTCATTACCAATGACCGCAGTGTTGCCGTCGGCAAGACCTTTGACTACATCATCGCAGGTGGGAGGATTTCAGCTAGCTGTGACGCAACTTGATGCTCTTGAAGGTGGAGGTCCGACCAGCCTTACTGTTGCCAACAAAGTGCGTCCCTCAGTTTGTGCCTTCCAGAGCCAAGGCTCTGACGAGCTACCCAGCTCAGCGCAGCTGGCAATAGTGTACTTGTCATCGAAGCCGGGAAGAACCTTCCCAACGAGCCCGGGATCTATGACGCTGAACGCCGCAGCGAGCTCGGCACAGCCTGCAATTGGAAGTATCCTGCGTACGCGGACGACGGCTCGAAACTTGGCTGGCAGATCGATAGCGGGGTGCGCACTACCAGTCATGCATGTGTTGATGCCGACTACGTTACAGAAATGTGTAGGGGGCTCGACGTCGAGCAAGTACTTCTCTCCGGTTCATGATCCTTCCACTGACCGTGCCCGTTACAGTCAATGGCATGGTTCGTCGTCGTATTGCGGCTCATCTGATACGAGCTAAGCAAAATCCTCAGATGTGGTACCGTCCAACGCAGAAAGAGCTGGACCTCCTTGGTCGGGCAAATCCTGGATGGAGCTGGTACGACCTCGAGCCGGTATGTTTGCCCATCTCCGCTTATTGTGACTTGACCAAACAAAGCCGTCAGTATCTGTCTGCTATTGAGAGAAACATTCCGCCCACAGCGTTACAAATTGCTCAGGGTGCCAACTTCGACCCCCGTGTGCACGGATTTCACGGACCTGTGAACGTCTCCTTTCCAGTGCGCCATCTCTATTACTCTTACGATGTTGTTCTCAATCTCGCTCGATCAGACACCCATGCGTATTCCGTACGGGCAAGCCCTCTACAAAGCTGCCGTACCGCTCGTCTTTCCGGGGCTGGAGGTCTCAGCTGACTTGAGTGCCCGAGAAGGCTCGGTCTGCGCATCAGCCTCGTGGACACTCTGGTGGGATGCGGTCAACAAAATCAACCATCGCTCCTCCGCAGCCTTCGCGTTGCTCTACCCTGAATCGCAACAGCGCAAAAAACTGACAGTTCTCACCGAGCATCGCGTCGCAAGTGTAATATTTGATGCTAAGAACGTCGCGACTGGTGTCAGGTTCGGAGATCCGGTTATTGGGAACACGGTTTACGTTGTCAAGGCGCGCAAGGAAGTGCTTTTGGCGGCTGGTAGTCTGCAGGTATGTGCTTTCGCTCAGCTTTCGCTCAGATATAAGCACATGCTTACTATATTGCAGTCCGCGCCGATCCTCGAGCGTTCTGGCATTGGTTCAAAACGGTAGGCCAAGTTCTAGGGCCAACCAACAGAAAGCCCGAGACTGAAATGTAGACACTCTCAGCATTCTCTCCAAGTTCAACATCACGCAACTTGTCGAGCTGCCCGGCGTCGGTCTCAATCTGGGAGATCAACCAGGGACCGGCGCGTCTGCGCTCGTTAAGAGCGAGTTTATGTCGAACACTTCTCTCATTGACAATCGCAACATCTTCGCGCCGGTCGTCTCACTGGTCAATTTGGAGCAGCTATTCGGCAAGGGTGCGCGCGCATGGTCTAGCAGGTACTCGATTACTGAACTTATAGGAATGCGCAGAGGAGGCCAAATCTATCGCTCAAGAATTCTCTCAGACCCTTGAACAACGCTCCCAAGCTCTTGTGGACGCCGGGGCGGAGGTAGATCTAGCTACAGCCAAACTTCACCTCGAAGGTATCGCTTATCAGATCGTCCACGACAAGAGTGAGGGCTTCTCACTGTCGAGCCCAGGTTATGATCTTATAGACACCTAGTGCCTGTCGTCGAATTCATTGGGGAATCTTATCCGGCCGTCATGACGGCCATCTTCTGGCCGCTAATCCCGTTCAGTAAAGGCCATGTTCACATTGGATCGTCAGCGCCGTTCGATGACCCCGTGATTACCCCGCGTCTGCTGTCGGACCAGTTCGACGTCAAGTTCGCAATCAAGGTCGCGCGCAAGAGCCGTGAGCTCTTCCTTTCCAAACCGTTCCAGGAGGTCGTGGCCGACGCATATGCCGACCCTGCGACACTTGGGCCGGACGCTACTGATGAGGAGTATGCGGCCTGGTTGCGAGAGACATCCTTTGGCGCATCGCACTGGGTAAGTCTCGGATTGCCCATGTCTGTGGGAAGATGGGAAGCTAAGTTTTGATTTCAGCAAGGCTCGACGGCAATGCTTCCCCGAGAATACGGAGGCGTCGTGGATCCAAAGCTTCGGTACGTTTGAAGCCTGGCTCGTCGACATCTGTGGCATTCTGACGTCGTGTGCAGCGTCTATGGAACGAAGAACCTGCGTGTCATTGACGCAGGCATTCTTCCTACACAAATCACAAGCCACACGCAGTCAATGGCGTACACGATTGGACTCAAGGCTGCAAGTCTCATTTTGGGCAAATGATCGGTTGCACGGCCGTGCCCGTCTTGTGTGCTGCATTGTCATTGTAGTTGTTAAATACCAACATGTGCCAGACCACCGAGACCACCGAGCTGAATCACTCTCCCATTCATGCTGTTTACAGTCATTTATAGCACTAGTCCGCTGTGAGAGCCAGGGCCGCAATGACCGAAAACGAATTAGGTGGCACTGCATGGCAAGTATTCAGACCCGTAACCGTAG
Organism: Auriculariales sp. MPI-PUGE-AT-0066; assembly: GCA_020744175.1. NCBI lineage: Eukaryota > Fungi > Basidiomycota > Agaricomycetes > Auriculariales > Auriculariales sp. MPI-PUGE-AT-0066. The sequence goes on along the minus strand of JAGTJP010000265.1, from coordinate 9,687 downwards.
CCCCCTCCCATCGGCCAGCAATGATGAAATCTTCGTAGCAATTCGTTGATAGAGCCACAGATATGCCTGATATTGGCGAGCTCAGGAGCAAGTCACATGAGCACTTTAGACGGCTCTCACATTCTCGTAATCAAACTCAATCTAATTAGCGCACTCTCCGCACATGTATCTTGTGCTCATGTTTCCACGATTCGGGTATCAGCTTCAAGAGCAGGTCGTTTGATCCTACGGAGTCTGTGAGTCTAAGCTAGTCCGCCTGATCTTTCCTGGCTGCGGATCCTTTGCTTGAATTTCGTGTCCTTTGCGTCGTGGCAACAGGTCAACCCTACACTAGTCTTCATTGATGTTATTACGCCGCTTTAAAATCGTGACATGACGCTTTGAGTTCCACCGCAATCATAAACCCGAATCCTGAAGAGGATTAGTTCACGTCATCATATAACCGTCACCGCATTCTAGAACATCGGCGTGCCTTGGATAGTCAATGGGATCATTCGACGGCTCCCACGCTTTTCATGTTCTTAAAACCAGAACCCCAGCTGTCGGAGTATCCTCCGCCTATTCTTTCATCCACTTGCCCAATTACCGGTCCACTGGAAGCAGCTGGCAGTCGAAGCATGGATATCAATGACAACACACCTCAAATCACCCTCATGGGCGTCACGTATGGCTTGCAGGTGAGCACCCGTTCCGTCTCAAGAGCGCAAACATCTCCTCACCAGCGGTATGACGCACTATGTAGGCTCTTTGTCTCATTGTCGTCGGTGCCCGGCTTCACACCAGATTGCGTATCACTCGCCAGGCCGGTGCAGATGACTGTACAGAGTCTCATCCTTCATGCTCTACCATTCTCACATCTTTTACTAGGGCTCATACTTGCGGCGGCTGGAGCATCCATAGGTTTCACTGTTTTCGTCGGCATTTGCGTAGCGAATGGTGTTGGTCGACACCAAATTTTGCTTAGCATGGACGAACTGTCCCGAATCAGCCGTGTAAGCTTTTATCGCTGTGCCTCCCACTTTCATCTAATTCAAGATTCTAGGCCGCATGGATAAGCGCCATGATGAACATCATCGGAGCTATGTTTGTGCGGACCTCAATACTTGTTTTCTTCCTCCGTCTTTTCCCTTCATACGGAGTCCGACTGGTTTCAATCGTTCTCGCAGTACTTTCCACGTACGCTCGTATCTCTCACCCGTACCCTGTCATTCAAACTAAAAATGAAATTACCAGGGGGTATGGCATCGCCGCGTTCTTCTCAGTTCTATTACAATGTCTTCCTATCGGCTCACCTGGTCCCAAGTGCATTGACCGTGCGCTCTTCTACCGCAGTATCAGTATCATATCCATGATACTGTAAGTGTTCCTCAGCTTCATTTTCTCATGAATTACTGAGTGCTGCCATTTTACAGGGACTTTGCCATCATTTTGACACCAATTCCGCCACTGTGGAATGCGATGTTGCCGTGGCGGGCCAAACTCTCGGTGATTCTGGTCTTCGCCGTGGGCCTCATGTGAGTTCTCCCATTCAATCTCTAGAAGAAAGCTGGGCTGAATTTTATTCTGCGCTTGCAAAGTCCCTGCATCGCGAGCGTCTTCCGCGTAATTCTGGCAGTAGAAGGGGGTGACGAGGACCGCAACTGTGAGGAGTCTATCATTCGCGCTACCTCGTTCTGACAAAATCCCCTCAACCCGTCAGACTCTCTTGCACAACAGATCACTTGGGCTGCTGCTGAGCTGCAGATGGCCATCATCTGTGCGTGCGTCGCAGGTCTCAAACCGCTCATGAAACGCTACCTCCCTGCATTCATTGGTTCATCGTGGCTCACATCCGACAACCCAAACATCAGCACAACCGCTCCGAATAGACGACAAACCGGTGTTGTTATCTCGGGAGCGCGCTCGGTTGAGCTGCGGAGCGTAGGAGTGGGGAACAAGACGGGGAGCGCTGGCGTGTTCAATATCGCTATCACGACGTCGACCACGACATTTGCCGACCAACACAATGTAAGCAAGGTAGATAGGAGTGACGGAGAGCCTGAGGACTTTCTAGAACTCAAGTGAGGAAGTCACGTATAGCTGTAATTGTGTGTAGGCTCAAGAACTGCTCATGTCACTGTATGAATTTCCAAACGTTGATTTTCGAGAACAATATGATTTTTTAGATAGCTACGAGTTTGAGCGTCTAGAGCCACCGACACGCGCACGGGCGAGAACTTTTATCGCTGGCCTAGCGCTTTCGATCGATGCCGCGCCACACCTCACCCAGAATGGGCGTCGTATATAAAAGCCGCTCTTCGACTAGAATGGATGCCTCGCCCATCGCGTAGTTGAGCTCTACACAAGAGCTGCAGCAAATCGAGCGCGGAATCTTGTTGGCATAGAACTTTTTGCATCCGGACGTGCCAAACCTGCATTCATAAGTGTGTCAGTGTCCGAAAGAAATCCTTGAAATAGAGCTGCGACTTACGACGGGGACTTTTTGATGGCCACAAGCTCGTCCGTCTTCCAATGGGTCGTCAGCACATGCGGGGCGGGAGATACAGAAAGATTTGCACATACCAAAACTTGGAGGCAAGGGGGAATTTTGGTCTTGCACCAAAAGCACTCGGTAGCTATGGCGGCTGGATAAGTGTCAGTGGGCTATTCAAGTTCGAGCGATTTTTTTTTAAATGCTACATACGGCCTCTAATCATGACCCGCTCGTAATTGTTGAGGTCTGTCATTGCGACGCTTTGGATGGACTTGGTGTGACGAGGAGCTGAGGGCGATAAGAGAGACGATGTGGTCTATGGAATGAGTCTGTGGATGAGCGCGTTCGCCTTTTATAATTTTGTGGGTTGGCGTATAGCAACGCGCTCAGCGTTTCAACCGAGGATTCCCGCATTGTCCTGCGCTTCCTTGTTCGTGCCAACAAAGAAGAATTGCCGAAGAAAGGTGCGCTACTTCCGTAAATGGTAATTCTTGGGCGTTGGTCGTATCGGCACACGCGGACGTCCCGAGAAGAAGCATCCCTTTTGATACACGTTTTGATCGTTCACAACCATGACCGTCAAAGATGTTCTTATTCGCGATGTGACCTTCTTTCTTCTCGATACTCATGTGTTGTCAGTATCTCTGCCAGAAATTAGGGTGCAAAAGTCAAGTTGGATGTGTCGCACATCCTGGATGGCTTTCATGTCCCATTTGGTCACGACCGCACGAGTCCTACACTCCGGGAACAATATAACGATATTGGCTCTAGAATATTGTCTCTAGCCTGGTTTACTGAGCATCTTGCCGGGAAACAGCTTGGGGGTGAGAGGTAGACGTTCATATGCCCAATGTGTTGTCTCGAAAAGGAAAGGGCCTTTGTCAGTTCACCTTACTTCGTTTGAAGAAGCATGTGGAAGACAGCGATGGAAGACACGTTGAACAGCCATGCGGGGGACACGTTTTTTTTTCTTTTCTTTTTCAAAATCGCATGGCTAATGGGTTCACGATGCAAGAAAAGTACCCCAAATCACCCTAGAGCATGTTTCTTTTTTCTCGTTTGAGCGCACAGGGTGCTTTGATTTCTCCGAAATAGTATACGGTGAACACGTGCGTCACGCTTTCGTTTTTGAAAACTTGGTCGAGCCAAAAAAAAAAAAAACCTGCCATACAGTATCTGGCCGAAGCATCGGCTAGCGCCGTCATGCTAGAGTGCGTTCACGAGTACTGTATGCGCATTCAAAGCATACAGTAAACCGTATGATTGGCGTCAATGCTCTCTCTCACATCGGTACGACGATGGGACTTTAATGTTCTCACATTCTTGCTTGACGCGCCCCTCGCCTTGATTTTTGCAGCAGCGTCTGACAAGTTATACAACTTTCGCTCATCTTTGGTTCGGCGGGCAGTCCCCATCGTCTTTTTCTTCTCACTAGCCAGCAGCTGAACGAAGAAAAAATCATGTACGCGTGTCAATCGTTCTATATATGTTTTCATTCCTAAGACTTCATTCGTGATTACGTGAAATACGTGAAATACGTGTGTGTGTGGGAGCGTAGTGCGTTCTGCGTAGTTGCCGATATAAAAAAACGAAGGGCAAGGCAGAGGAGGGGGAGGGGGAGGGAGGAATTGCGTGGAGAGCGTGGAATAGACCTCGTCGATGATGCGAGGTGCAAAAGGTGGGCGAGTACGACCACCGTGGACACGAGAGCGAGAACGTCAGAGCGAGAGCAAGAGCAGAACAGACAGACAGGCAGATTGGCGATGGGGGTGTTTGGCGCGATACCTAGATTGCGCGGCGGCAGCGGCAAACTAGTTTCGCGAGTGGGATGGGGGATGTGGCACGGCTTAAGATAAGACGCAAGGGGGGGGGGGGACGGTCTATACGGATGGAGCGAATCCTTGGATGTGCATTGGTTGGATAAGGATAAAGGGAAGATATCAAACACGGGGGGGCGGGGGCGCGAAACCGAGAAATGGTTCGCTCGATAAACACAGGTCGGCCGCGATGAGGCAGGCAGAAAAGGATGGGGTTGGAGAATGATCACAGGGTACAGCTTTATGGGAGGGAGGGAGGGAGGGAGCAGTGAGAGCAGGCAGGACACGGGGAGGCGCAGGTCGACGGCTCATTTGGCCGAGACAAGACATGGCGCGGTGTCGTGTCGTGAGATTGGATACAGTTAGGGCAGCAGAATTGCGGGACAGAGACAGCAGAGACGAGACGAGAGCGGGGCACACACAGGGCAAGGGGGGTAGAGCAGAGGCACGACGATTGAGGCAAGGCAAGCATGGAACAAGGGAATGGGTTTGGAGGGCATTATGGACAGAGCTGTTATGTGCAAAAAAAAAGAGGCACCGGGAACGAATACGAACGAAAACGAAACAAATCCATTTGTACATACATTCAGAAAGCAAAAAACTCGGGGACGTGTGCGAGAAGAAGAAGCAAGAAATGTGCAGTGAATTAAGAGGAAGACGGGCGCGCCCGGGCGGTTGACGCCTCGGTCGCACTTTTGTATGTGCGTGTGCATGTGCTGCGAGAGAGAGAGAGAGAGAGAGAGAAGCGACGTTGAGAGACGTTCAAGAGCGCCAGCCCGTGGTGGCGGCGGCAGTTGGACGCGACACGCTCGCGCTGCGTGCAAGACCCGGACCGTGTCCGTAGCTACCAAGAGAACTCGCAGGACGCTGACGGCCGCGCGGGTCACCAGCAGCAGCAGCAGCAGCAGCAGCAGCGGGCTCTTGCTCGTCGCGCGAGCTAGCAGCTGGGATCCACCGACTGTACGCGTACTGCGAGCCCACCCGCTCAGGCGAAGTCGTGCTCGAACCAGGTGCACTCATCGTATGCGCGTACTGAGTCGCGTAACCGCCGCCGCCGCCGCTGACGCCGCCGCCGCCGCCATTAATGACGGGCAGATGGGCAGTCGTCTCGGAAATCGAGAGCGCGCTGAGCGGGAGATGCACGGTATTTTCGGCGGCGGTGGTCAGCGTGGAGGAGACGGGGCGCCGCGCCGGGAAGTGCGAGTAGGTCGAGTAGTGTGGGCTCGCGGCGGGTGTGCTGGCGCGCGAGGCGATCGGGGTGGCGGCGCGGCTGGATGCGGCGCTTGCGGAAGGGGTAGACAGCCGAGATGGGGTGGCCGTCAGAGGACGCTGGGGAGTCGCGAGTGATGATCCGAGAGGACGGGCAGCGGGGCTGGTTGCGGTCGAGGCGGCTGGTGGAGTGGCGGATCCACCGGAGTGGACTGAAACGGGAAAGATCTTGCTTGAGCTGCTGGCATTCGAAGAACTTTTGAGTGTACTGAGCGCGCTGCCTGAAGATGGAGATTGTCAGCGTCAGGAAGAGGATGACCACGAAGTGATAGCGGCGAGACCAGTGTGAGAAGTGCACCAGAAGCGATAGACTCTGTCCAAACGCTATCCACAAACAGTGCACCTACAACTCCCGCGAGCCTGTGAAATGCGGCCAGCGTGACCAAGCATATGCTTGGTCCCGCTGAGACGGCGCACAAGGACCGGCGCTATTCAAAAAGAAGTGTGGAAGCATGATGGCGTCCCACAGTCTCGAACACGGATCGGAGTAACCAAGCTGTGTCCCGGGTAGGTCGTCTTGGAACCGACCGACCAGGCACTGCATGAACGACCGCGAGTATATGGGAGGGGGGCTGAGACGAAAGTACAACACGGCAGAGGCAAAAGTGGAGACAGGGGGGGGGGGGGAGGGTGGCGCTACGCGGTACAAAGACAAAGAGCGGGGGAACTTTGAAACTCACTTGTGAAGTTCGATCTCGAGCTTGCGCTTGACCTGCTCGGCCGAGTCGAGTCTGTCCTTGAGCGTGACCTCGACGCCTTTGGCGGTCTTTTTGGCCTCGTTGTACGCAAAGCCGTTGACGAGGATCGCACCGAGCAGCGCGGCCGAAAGGCGCAGCGAAGCGTGCTGTATATATTTATGTCAGCACAACCGAATCCCTGAGAGACACGACGTACCTCGCGATCGGGACGTCGCTGCAGCTCCTTGGAAAGCCACTGCTCGACCTCGCGCTGCAGGCTCGAGATCTCTTCGAACGTGCACTTCTTCTTGGCCGCGGTCGAGATCTTGTCCTCGAGCCGCTTGGCCTCAATCTTTACACGACGGTCATCGTCGACCTCTTCCAACGCATCCTCATCGATGGGTGCCGTGCCAAACTTGGCTGCCGCTGCCGCTGCCGATGAGCAGGACGGGTCCGGGTAGTAGTTCGGGTAGGGATGGACGTGTGGGTACGCCGGGGCGTTCGACGGTGCCTGGTCGATCCGGATGAGTCGGATGTCGGTCTGGGCGAAAGACTCGCGACATAGCGGGCATGCGGGCGAAGTGCGGGGTGACCAGAGGCCTTGTGCGATTTTGGTCAGGCAGGAAGTGCAGAAAGTGTGACCTGTATATAGTATATTAGTCAGCACTACGTGGGGGCATGGAGAGATCATCTGGAGAGATCAGATCGAGGGCGCACCGCAGGGAATGGAGTGCGGCAAGGATTCGACGTTGTACGACTCTGCGCAGATGTCGCAAGAGGATTCCGGGCTAAGGACGAGCATTTTTGGGTCAGACCGGCGGTATATGCGCTCGTGTAGCGATCGGTTAGGATAAAAGCCCAGCAAGGGGCGGCGCGCGGAGACGAGGACTTTTGAGGGAGAGAGAAGAAATTGAAATCAACCAAAAGACTTTTGTCGGGCGTTGAAATACGGTTGGGCAGAGGGTGCGACTCAGATTTGATGAAATGACTCACACACACACACAGCCGCCGCTCTTTCCGAGATAGGCCGAGTCAAACACTGCCCTAAACTGGTGTGAAAACGCTGACGTAGTGAGTGAGACTCTAGGATCCAGTTGACCATATAGAAATATGCGAGAAAGTGCAGGAAATGACGTGGGGGCTCCTCGCAAAGCTCAAGTCGATGTGCGTATGGCGACTCTGTGACCCAACTCAAACGACCGATCTGCAGGCAGTGCATCCGGTCGGACTCCGTCACAAAGGGGGGTCCGCGCAACAACAAAGGCCGGTGTATCAAGTCTCTTCATCTGGGGTCACAATCAAACCTGCAGATCGACCAAGGACCTAATTCAAAATAAAATAGAGAAAATAGAAGACAACAACACCCAGAACTGAATCCAGAAGCGGATGAGATCGATCCAGTATCGATGTCGGGAAACCCACCCCCATCTCACGCGGCTCAGCAGACTCCGAAAACCAGACCCACGCAGCAAGGGTGGGGATATTACTCAAATGAACTCGATTCCGCCAGCCCAGATGTCCGTGGCCACGGCCCGCTCCACCCCTGTTGACCTCGAAACGCGTCACCTCTCTCCACAAGCACAATGAGCAACCGTGCTGTAGCACCAACGTTCGAGCGTATTCCAGTTCCATATTCTTCAAAAGCTCCGAGCCGCGTTTGTGTAGTTACAGTGTGTAGCCCCCCCTCCCCTCGACGTGTGGGCATGCTCGCGTCAGCCACCGGGCGACACCGGGGCAAGACTTGTGTCAGCCCTTGCTTACACAAGGGCGGAGTGATCATTTTTCCGACCAAAAAATGAACAGAAAATCTAACTTTTATCTTAACTAAGGGGGATTGCAGAACAAAAATTACATTTTTCTGTTCATTTTTCGGTCGAAAAAATGATCACTCCTCCCTCGTGTTACCCGCTCCGTCCGTGCACCCGGATCCTCAATGAACCCTTGCACCCGGGATCCACAGCGCGGGAAAATTAGGCTTGTGCGGCTTTTTTGTTATTGTGCTGCGGACGCGGCATGAAAACACGAGGCAGCGAGGAAGAAAAAAGGCGGGATTTCGGACCCGCCGGCCCCATATCGATCGTTGTTCAACATCGATCGCGTCTCGACCCCCGAAACCTGACAGACAGACGATCAAAGTGCCTATCCATGATTGATACGATCCCGCGATGGATCAGATTGTGAGTCAAGGGGGGTTTGATTGAGTTTGTGAACATCGTTGGCGGCTGCGGAGCGTCTCCAATCAGCTTCAAGACGCTCCATCATTGCACGACATATAATTGGTGAAGGTTGAGATCCCCGTAGAATTGTCAAATGGCAATAATCGGTGAACGCGACTTCATACTCCGACTCCGACTCCGACTCCGACCAAAAACTGGGGCCAGGGATCGGACTCAAGACTGAGAGTGTACGTGTATAGCCCATGACTCTTCCCGGTCGGGGTTCAGCTTCTTTTACGCCCAGTGAGTGGGCCTCCAGGACTAAAGCAGCACCGGATGACATTTCGGGGTGAGTTGCTTTGACGCAAGATGGCCCTTCTTTACGAACGACCGATCACACTGAGCGTCGCTGGATAGGAGCACGGTGCTTACAGCGAGTTTCGAAAGCTGATCAAGTCCAAGCGAAACTGCCACACGCCGGGACAACCAGCCGAGTGTATGCGATCTGCGCTGTCGTGTAGTCAAAGCGTGGCATTAACGCCGCCGCCGTCAAAGCTTGTTCAGACCCATCTTTGACCGTCAGCTCCCATGTCGCGGCCCGGCACAGACTGTTGATGTACCGCGACGGTACGGTAGCGAACTGTTACCGGCTCGCCCTCCCAGCACATTGCTCTTCAACTCACTCAGTACCAATTGAGCTATCTAGCTGACCTTGTGTGTAGCTCCCCCGGGAAGACGGCGCTCATCAACGAGCTAACCTTGGTACCGCTACCCCCGGAACCACGAGCGCTGCCTCAAGTTGCGCGCACTGCTCCAACGACCTGGGACATTAAGAGACGTCTTGCCCCTTGTGATAACCAACTGTATACTACGCTGTATACCAAGGACAAAATTATGCAGGACTAGCATTAGGTACGTGATTGCACTAATTCGTTACATGAAGCTGTAACAGGGGGGTTCTAGGTTTCTTTACGGAACCACAGGGGAAGAGAAACTCGCATCGTCTATCGATGGGTGATCACCCACGCAGGAAGCCGTGCGCCAGAGCTTCACGTGGGTGATCCTCCGAGAGGGATCCAGCATCAAACACTTCTCCAGCAGGTCGACGAATTGCGAGAGCGCCTTGGCCTCGGTGTCGCTGTACCGCTCGCCTGGTGGCATCAAGCGCGCCTTGAGGTCGCGCATACGCGGCGCCGTGACCGTTTTCTGCAAAACACAAGCACGTCAGTCGGCTAGCTCAACGCATCGCTAATCACGCACCGCATCGGGATGGACGAACGCGCCGAGTTCGTCAA
>JAGTJP010000264.1:0-24807 GCA_020744175.1 Auriculariales sp. MPI-PUGE-AT-0066 | reverse complement strand
CAACTTTGCGTTCGAATTCGTGCTGTCATTCCGTATCTTTATATGAACAGAGTTAGAGAGTCTGCTATGGCGCCAAGCGACTTATACGGCACCTTCTCCAGCGCCTTAATTACGCGCTCATCTTCGCCAAGTACACTCAGATGCGGGAGCGCCTGGCCAAAGGTCATATTTCGAAGTTCAAGCGGGGAGGGACTAGTTCGATCGTGCGATGTGGATGCGAGTACACCGTAACGGGGTGCCGAGCAGAGCTGTCTCGGGAGTAGAACAACAGCCGCCGGAGTCGCCTGGAGTCGTGAAAGCAGCGCGCTGACGTGCTCAGAAGATACTGTTGGTCTAGACTCAGCGGTTTCAAAGGCGGGAAGAGGTTGGCGGGGGAGGATTGTCTAGTGCTCGAGGATCCAGCACCATGATTTGAAGCGGCACCAGTAGATACTGCAGCAGACTGTTGCAAGTGTTGCCAAGCATCGCTGTTGCGTAGTTGATCTAATAGAGCTTTGACAGAATCGGCCTCCTAGATAAGTATCAGTCGGACTCCCTAGAGAGTGTTTAAGAACTTGCGTTCGTGGTGGAGGAAGACATGATGATGAACCCGGCTAGCCCCGTTCAGCTCGCGAAATGTATGATGATGATTGCTTTTCAGTCCTGGAGACTACAGGAAAACGGGTTATGAGAGAAGAATGGTTCTTGTGTGGGTCGTCGGTGGGTCGTGGCCGAGTGCATGCGTACTCATGCAACCGGTCCACGTGATCACAGCAAAGCCCTCTCTTCCTCATGCTTTCTCCTCGTCTGGATGCACTTTGCATGAAATCTCGGACGCCGGACTCGCGTGCCACGTTGGTTCCGGAGCATCTGGCGACGAGAATCGCGGAGGCTAGTATTTCAGAAAATCAATCGACAGTTGAAAATCGCACGATGCCTAGGCGTGGCATATAAACTCGGTCACTGCACCGTTCCAATACCCTCACGCCTCCCTTCCTCCCTCCCTCCCCCTACACTCCATTCAACATGGGTGAGTCTAGTCTCCTTGTCTCGCGCTGCGTGATGACTACACATCAAACCGCGATGCGTCTCGGCGCGCTGGGTTCAAGTCTTTCGAGACTCCCATTCAAGTCCCTGACCCCCTCGCCTCGTATCGTCACGTCACTGTGCTGACACCGTCTCCAGGTAAAACTTCTCCTGAGGCAACCGCCCAGGCTGACGGTCGTGTGGGCTCGCGCATTGCCAACTACGCTGGCTTCTGGGACGAGGACTCTGCCAAGGACACCTCCGCACACACCGATAACCGGTTGTCCAGCTATACGGACGTGGTCAACGGCTACTACGACGGCGCGACTGAGCTGTACGAGTACGGCTGGGCCCAGTCTTTCCACTTCTCCCGCTTCTACAAGGGCGAGGGCTTTAAGCAGTCGGTGCGTTTCCACGACCCCACTTTTTTTGAAAATTTCTGCGCGAGCTAATGCTTATTTTGGTGACAGCTCGCACGGCACGAGCACTACCTCGCGGCGCAGATGGGGCTCAAGCCCGCATGCGTGTGCTGGACGTCGGTTGCGGCGTCGGCGGCCCGCGCGCGAGATTGCACAGTTCACGGACGCCAACATCGTCGGCATTAACAACAACGACTTCCAGATTGGCCGTGCACGCAAGTACACCGCCAAGGCTGGTCTCTCGGAGCAGGTCACCTTCGTCAAGGGTGACTTCATGAAGCTGGCCGAGATGTTCGGCGAGAACTCGTTCGACGCCGTCTATGCTATCGAGGCGACCGGTACACGCGCCGTCGTTCGAGGGCATCTATGGCGAGATCCTCAAGGTGCTCAAGCCTGGAGGTATTGTACGTGCTCTGTCAAAAATTTGCACTCGGGACCGCGTTGCTTACTCGCGTTGTAGTTCGGCGTGTACGAGTGGGTGATGACCGACCGGTGGGACCGTCGATCCCGTTGCACAAGGAGGTCGCCCATGGAATCGAGCTCGGCGACGGTATCGCCGAGATGCGCGGCATCCAGGCGTGCCGAACAGCGTTCAAGTCGGTCGCTTCGAGTCCTGCACGAGGAGGACCTTGCCGAGCGGCCTGACCCGGTGCCGTGGTACTACCCGCTCGAGGGCGATATCTGGAAAGCGCAGACGGCGTGGGACTACTTACGGTCTGGCGAATGAGCTGGAGTGGTAAATTCGTCACACACCACGCCCTCAGGGTGCTGGAGGCGGTTGGTGTCGTACCGAAGGGACGTGGGAAGTAGGCGAAACGCTCAAGGTTGCGGGCGACAACCTTGTGCGTGGCGGGCAGCTCAAGCTGTTCACGCGATGTTCCTCGTTGTGGGCCGCAAGCCTGCGAGCTCGTGAGCTCCGGGATTTGCTATTGTTTGCTTAGTGTTTTAGTACTCTACTCGTTCTGGTCTGTGCTGTGGTGGACGCAGTCTTTCCATGGCCCCACCTGTTTACTACACTCGTTCACGAATCCTTCCACTATAGACTCGCGGATTTACACGTACTCACTCTGCTCGAAAGCTCGGGACAGTGGTCCGCGACGAACAAATGGGTTGTTTCAGGATGTTGCTGTATTGTACTATTTGTTGAGACGCGCGGGAAAGGTCTGTTACTTGTCGGCGTTTGCCGCAATACGCCCTCAGCGCCGATCCCTGTGACAACGTAGTCCAGAACCGCGGTCTGAACTGCCGAAAAGACTATGAATAATTTTTATTGTACGAAAGAAGGCATTGACGGTGTCAAACTTGCATTGGTCTCTGCAAGTGGTGTATGCTTCCCGTGGGAGGTTTACACCCGTGGAATATAAATGCAGGCAAACGTCTCTTTATTGCAGGCACTTGTGTCTATTCAATTGAGGATTCATGGTCCTACGGCGAGGACGAAGGGAATCCAAGTCTGAGACGACAAACTGACATCACTCACATCCGCTTCACCCTCTGCCCAGTCGCAAGAGGCCGGAAGCCTCCAATCGAATTCACTCATCATGGCTATACTCTTTGGGACCAAAAGCTTGTTTACGATGCCCCAATAGCCGATATGAAGACAGCTAGACGTGTGGGGTGCGAGGCAGTGGTATGCTGGGGCACGACCCTGTGCCGAGAGCCCTTGGGTAATGACGTACTCCAGAGCGCGCCAGTAGCCTATCATAATATATTCAGGTCGCATTAGGGTCGCGTGGGGAGTTGAGAGACTCAAACGGAGGTGCTGCAGGAAAGGGGCAATTAGGACGCGCGGATGCAATTATAGGGGAGCTATAAAAGAGCGGCCGCTCGCGGCGGTTGATCTCCCTTCAAGTGCGCTTCCCCCTGTCCCCCAGCTTTTCCCTCCGCTCCCTCCAGCCATGGAAGCCTGGGTGTCACAGACCCAGCAGCTCTCCGCCCTCTCCAGTATATCAAATCGCGACCTCAGCCTACGTTCCATCCGATCATGCTCGCTGGCTCTCCACGCAGCTCACTACCGACCTCGGCTGCTGGTCGGCGACGTCTACGACGTGCTCTGCACAAGCAACACCAAGACGCCATGCAAGAGGACCAACAGCGTAAGATTCTCGCTTTGCAATGTGCGATTCGCGTGCTCACGAGGCTCGCGGTGTGCAGTTCCGTCAACTGCGGAGGTGGGGTCGACCTCGAGCGCGTAGTCGCCCGGCAGGCAATCGCTGCTCTCTCCGACGCGGGCTTCGACAGCATTGTGCTCGCCGTGACGACGTATATGTACGACTCTGCCTCTGTGGACGACGAGCAGTTGCCGTCGCTGAGCCCGACGATGACCGAGGTGTGTGCCCTGTTCTTGCTCACTTCCCTTCGCCTCGCTTATCGTGTCTTGTATAGCACATCCAACACGACCGCAGCCCGCTCGTCTTCGGCGGCCAAGGATTTCCGTCTCCGCTCCAGTTTGACCAGCACACGACCGCCCCCGCGTGCACCCGTGGGAACTCACCCTTTCAGCCGACCTCAGCCAGAGCATCGCTCTCAACCCAACCCTCAACTCAGCGGCCCCAACATGGACCTATACCGTAGTCACTACAACGGCCAGCCCGTCGCCGTCAAAGTCGTCGCGTCCCTTTCGATCTGCGTCGCGTACGATCCGCTTCTACTCTATTCCCCCGCTATCACGCAATGCTGACACTGCCTCATCCTAGGCCTCAATCTTCGACAAGTGTTTCCGGGAGATGCCCAACGTTGGCCACCCCAATCTCGCACCATACATCGGTGTGTATGCCACTGGGGGCATGCTTGGCCTCGTTCGTCCCTGGCTGCATGAGAACGTGCTCGGCTATCTTTTCCGGGAACCACGCAAGGACTATCTCCCCATTGTGAGTCATGTAGGAGGACGGAATCGCTTATCTCATATCGTTCGGTTGCAGCTCTTCAAGGTCGCCGACGCCCTCGCCATCCTCCACGAAGGCGCCGACGCTGTTCACGGTGGCATTCGTCCTGTAAGTGAAGTACTGCTGTGCCATCATGCTGCATGCCGTTGCTCATTCATATGTATGAAACAGTCTCAAGTGTTCCTTACAGAGTCCGGTGATGTGCTGCTCTGTGACACGGGCGCTCGTCGTGTGGCCCAGCGTCTCCACAGCCCACTCCGTCTCACGGCGGACGATTATCGCTACATGGCCCCCGAGCTTTCGTCGTCGTCGGCCATTGCCACCAAGTTCAGCGACGTGTACGCGTTCGCCATGCTCGCCGCCCAGCTTGCGGACCGCGAGCTCCGCGTGCCTTTCCACCGACACGAAGAGCTGGCCGAGGTGATCACCGCCGTCGCTGATGGCGAGCGTCCGTCGTTCCACTCCGAGTCGGACACGCTCAACGGTCTCATGAGGGAGCGTGGGACAAGGTGCCGACTGCGCGTCCGTCGATGCGCGAGATCTGCAACACCATTGGACGCGCTCTCTCACGGCGGTCGACGACGTGCACCAGCTGCGGTACGCTACCCTGTGCCCAGCCCATCAAGAAGTCGTCGGCGTCCCAACTGTCGAGCCCTCCGTCGTCTCCCGTACGCAACTCGCTTGGTCTGGATGGGGTGTAAATCTCCGGTATTCAGCCTTGGCATCAAAGGCAGCTATTTCATCTGAGGGGCGACTGTCCCGAGTGGAATACTCTCGAGTACTGGAGACCTTGACGGCACGAAATCGCTCGAAATCGCTGCCCCGGCTACAGCCTGTCGAAGGCCATCTCTTTCAACGGCGCACGATTGAAAATCAGCAAAACTGCATACGGCTCTATTGTCGCCAGTGTCCCGGTCAACTTGCCTTTTCTCTCGCTGCCTTTTCTCAGCACGGTCACATGGGTAAGCTCGCTCCACAAGCTGCTGCGCACCGGAATACTGAGGATATCTGCAGAAAGTCGCCAACAGCTTACCAGAGATCTCCGCTACGTACGATGACTCCAAGTGGGTCGTGGCGAATCACACGACAACCAACAACCCGACGAAACCCGACACGCCTAGGTACGTGTCACATGCTCAAGCAATGAGAGTTGTCAGATGGCCGACTTTATCGTTTACACTAGATCGTCGCACACGGTGCTACGCAATTCGCGCATGGAGAGCTCGACAGAGCTGAGAATGCGGGGCATGCGTAGGCTCGCTTTAAGGCGCGACAGGTCCGAGGCCAGAACGCGCAGCCAGCAGCGACCTCGACCCGGCATGAGATGTATCTGAGCGCGCATGGCGATGCCTGCCAGCGACCACTCAGGCTACGCAAGAAGGTAGCAGACGTATTGCAGGTCTAGGTGTGTCCCTCGCGCGGCAATTTGCAACGTCCACAACTCACTTCAGATATAGGACGCAACGCTGTGGGCTTTGGTGTGGGCCAAGCAGTTGGCGTAGGAACGCCACCTGCACATCCTCGTATACGTGTATCATGGCTTTGTGCCATTCTCCGTCACACGTGCTGCCCAAGTCAGATATGGGTCCACCAGTGCTGAGCACAGTATTCGATCTTTCTACGCGGTAGGCAACCCGTGTGCGACTCGGCAAAGAAGAGTACGCAGCGCGCCGTCTTTGCGTAGACGTCAAAGTGGCCCGACCAGGTTTTCGCCCGCGATGAGTGCCTACATGGCAATCATGGCAATACGTTTCCGTCGGAGATAGAGATTCGTCGCACATGCGGAATACATGAAGGTATTGGCTCGGAGTTGTGGCGAGACGGGAATCGAAGCATGCCGACGGCATGTACAGGCAACCGTGGCGGGATCAAGTCGTACTTTGATTTTTTGCTTCGCGCTCCTACAAATTGTTTCTGTACACTTCTCCAATTTGCTCAATATCGATTCATTTGACCAATGTATTCTTGTGAGACTGCGCTCGGTCATCAAGAGCATCTGCGCACTTCTTGCGCCAATTTTGCTTGACATCTCAGACTACGAGCTCATCTTAGCGGCTTAGTACGCGCCAGGGCGCCGCTTCCAGCCGCTGAGATCCATATTCTTGACCCTGGGCTTGCTGCTCTTGACCTTTTTGGTGATCTTGAGCGCAATATCCGTGATGCTTGCGCCAGCTGCGTCTAGCGCCCAAACTGACACGGCCAACGTGTTGCTGCCTTGGTAGTTGAGAATGCCCTCCGCTAGAAAGGTGACAGTGTCAGCGATCGGATGCAGGAGTAGGCAAGCCGTTAGCTGCTCACGGATAGGGAAAGACTTCTGCGGCCCGATCGAGTTGACTGTGAAATATTTGTCAGTTATGGCAGGCAACTGTTGTGGGTATGAGCCGACACACCATATTTCCCGAATTGGTAGCCGTTGACGTAGATCTGTGCGCGATAGTGTGGGTTAACCGTTGAGTTGGTGATTTGTACCGAGATCGGATAGTCGAGACCGCTGGGAACATTCAGGTTGAATTTGGTTCTGTAGGGTAATACAGATTTAGTGAATGACCCCCACCCTAGAAACGGTTCAACAAACCTGTACAAGCTGACTCCTGGGGAGCTGAAACCACGATTAGGGTCACCGACCTTCCATTTGGAGTCATCGAAGCCGGGGAGATGCCAACCTGCACACAAGTCGGCCATTTGTCAGCTGTCATTGAGTAAGGATATCGCACGCACCTTGACGTTCGGCATACAGCCCGCCTTCGTTCAGTGGACCGCGAGCTTTGTCAATGTACTAGGCAAGTTCAGCACAATGCCTAGATCTTTGCGTCCTAACTCACAGATTCCCCGCCGAGGTTGCCTGTAACCTTCCATGTCGTAACAGTCGTCTCTGTATTTCCTACAAATGAATACTCGAAGATACCACGCGGCGCCTTGAATTGCTCGCTCGCAGCTGTACCAGGAATCAGCACACGACAATGTCCAATTGAGTTTTCATGCTTACCCCACCAATTCTGATCATAACCCATATGATCCTGCAGGATTGTGATAACATGCGCCTCGCCCTTGTTTAGCGGTGCAGAGAACTCGAGGGTCTTCTTATAGACCCAAGTCAATGCGTCGCCCTCCCAAGAGCCAATGAACTTGTCGTCGAGCCATGCCGAAAAGCCAAACGCAGTGCCGCCCGTGACGTTGGCCACAAACCCGGTTTCGCCGCCCAGTGCAGTGAAATGGGCGCGCCACAACAGATTGCCCGTGTGGAACCCGTAGTCGTTCGCATACAGCACCACAGGCGTGTCGGGTTTCGTCGGGTTGTTGGTTGTCGTGTGATTCGCCACGACCCACTTGGAGTCATCGTACGTAGCGGAGATCTCTGGTAAGCTGTTGGCGACTTTCTGCAGATATCCTCAGTATTCCGGTGCGCAGCAGCTCGTGGGAGAGCTTACCCATGTGACCGTGCTGAGTGTCGGCAGCGAGAGCGAAGGCAAGTTGACCGCGACACTGGCGACAATAGAGCCGTATGCAGTCTTGCGGGTTTGCAAACGTGCGCCGTTGAAAGTGATGACCTTCGAGTCCGTAGCCGGGGCAATGATTTCGAGCGAGCTCGTGCCGTCAAGGTCTCCAGTAATCGAGAGTACGCCACCAGCGACAGTCGCCCCTCGGACGAAATAGCCGCCTTTAATGAGAATCGGATTCTTGGTGCTAAAGTGTGCGTATGCGCCAGTGCCCGGCACGTAGACGTTCCAGAACTGGTAGGCGTTGTCGCGGTCTACGAATAGAATAGAGTCAATCGATGCAAATACCATCTATGAGACGGACGAACCAACAAGGTAAAGCAACGCAGATCCAACGTCGACTATAGTCTGACCGGAAATGGTGTACTGGATGGCGAGGACGCCGTCCGAAACCGTCTGCTGCTTGATAGTCCCAGAGCCACCGACAACTTTAGCAGTTGCGGACGTTTTGATGGCTGTCTCGTGAAGCTCGCCCTTGGCACCATACAGTACAATGACGTCCTTTTTATCGACAGTAAGACTGTGGCTACGTCAGTACCTCTCGCTAGTTGCATATACATGTCTACGCACGACGTGAAGATCTCTGCCGAGGAGTAGACGAGTTGCGTGCTACCCGCTGTGTAGTCGACCAGGTGAATCTTGCTATCCTTACCAATCAGCGAGAGATCTCCGCCCAAGGCTGGAATGGTTACGTTGCCAATGCTCGTAGGCACAGTGAGCTTGTAGGTCAACGTCGAATCCAGCGAGATATCGACTTGGCGGACGGTGTAGAACCCTGTCTTCTTGCCTACGACGTCCAGTGTTTGGGTGACCTTGAGAGCCTGGTTGCCCGTGAAAGCTCCCTGGGTCGCGTAGATGTTTTGAGGTCGACTGGTGAGGTAGGCTGGCGTAGTCGTCGCGAAGCCAGCAATCAACTTAGCCTCATAGTACTTGGGGCGCAATGTACGGTCTTCAGCAATCATGGACCCATAGTCGTACGACGTGTATCCACCAGGGTGAGCAATTCCACCCCAGGATGTTCCACCGTAGGTCATGTAGATGCTGTAGATCGACACCGACATTGCTAGCTGATTCTTGTAGAAGATACGCTCGAACTCGCTGCCGAGACGGAGGGAACATCGGTCAAAGCCTGCGCCGCCCCAGCCATCGAATGCGCCGCCCTGCATCTCGTAGACTGCGTAGGGGACGTCGGGCGAGTATTCCAGGTGCGCACCTGACGCAATAATCAACTTGTGTTACAGCAGTTCTCGTGCAACTTACCCCAGAACCATTCAGGAACTGCATCACCGGCCCATACCATGGGGTTGGTACAGTCGAAGCCATTCGGATAGCTGTCATGCCCATAGACATCGACGCTGGTGAAGCGTCCAGAAGGCGCGACGTCGTTGGTGGTTGTAGGGATGACGATGCCGTGCTTCAGCTGTCAAGGTCTTGATGGTAAGCGAGAACAATAAATGCGTGGTTCAGGCGCACCGTATCTTCGATCAAGAGGCGCTCGTATTCGAAGTCCTCGGTGTGAGGCTCCAGGTAACCACTGTATTCGTTCTCGAGCTGCAGCAACTTAGATCGCAAAACCAAGAAGAGGAAGCAATTCCAACGCACTTGGAAGAGGATGACGGATCCACCGTTTGTGATTTGGTTCTTGGCAATGAGCTCACCTGTAAAAGAAATCAGCGAAACTGTACAGCTAACATGAACGACATACACATCTCCTTCCAATACAGTTGATACGAGTCCACGTAGGTCTTGTTGGAGCTACGCCAAAGATCTGGGAGCCTAGTACCCCAGCCCGGAAACCCTCCACCGACGGTCTCTGCCTGCAGATACGAGTTTCAGAAGCCGGATGCTTGCACTGAAATCGAGCGCACATTAATGTACGGGCCCGGACGAGCTATCAGGTACAGTCCGGCTTCCATCGCAGCATCGAAGAAAGGCTAGGAGAGTTGTATCATGACGTCGCATACGTATCTCAAGAATGGTGTACCTGTATGTTGAGAAAATTGTCCCAGCTGATATGGCCAGGCTGCCCTTCGTACAGTCCCCTGTACAACGTCAGCAGAAATGATTGATAGTGTACAAATGTATGCACCAGTGAGTGTAGAATGACACGGCGTTATAGCCCAAGGCCCTTCGGGGGACATAAGGATGATTAACGTCGTCGGGAGTCGGGAGGCTTACTTGATCTTCTGAAAAATGTCGATCCACAATCCTGCAGACGGCTGACGGAACGGGTGGACCTCTCCACCCCAGATCATCACACGCTCGCCTCGAATGAAAAGCGAGTACTCGTCCCAGGTGACCTGACCATGATCAGTCCACTATAGTGCAGAAGCGGATTCACGAGAAGCGGCTCACAACATTCTGCAGGCCGTTGCTGTCGCGCCTGAAGTTAAGCTTTCCGAGCTGCTTCGCCTGCTGAGCGTCCGCGGAGCCGACGAAAAATCCCGCAGTCCCTAGCAGTCCGAGGAGCGACAGAAGTCCGGCAAACTTAGCACGCATGCTCAATGGCGAGGTCAGCAACTCTGGGCACGACGAGGGAGCACGCGCAAATGTTTATGTGAGACCCTTTATATGTGTTGCGGGATGGCACGAGCGAAGGTCTACCGGAGTCGCCGCGGAACAATGTCGGCTAGGCGTCACCGCGAAGCCTGGAATTCTGAACCATTGAGTGTGGGCCAAGACGCATGGTCTGTGCGGGCCGGAGCTGCCAACGCGGTTCGTGAGGCAGTCATGGGATGCAGCAAGGGTCATGGTGACGCGGTTTGCATCAGAGCACAGTGGGTCGAAACGATGTGCGCGCGAAGAAAGCATAGACAAAATAGATTGTAGGATGCAAAATTGAGCGGCACGGTAGCCGCAATAATAGAGTACAAGTTGTTGGTGTTGGTGTGATGCAGAAGGTTGTACGGCGGACGGTTTATGTAGACTCTGCAGGTCGTGACTGCTGCTGCACATACTTCGGAGGATTGGCCATGTCTTCCTCTGCAAACACACGCCAGTTCCGCTTCAGACCACCGCGAATGATGACTTCGGTCACTGGAGGCTTGTTGGGCATTTGCTGGATTTCGACCTCCCGTCCTATAACCAGCATGTGAGCTCCCTGCGTACAGCTGAACCTACATGCATATGTACCTCGCCAGAACAGCCTTCCGTACGCCTTTCCATGCGCGCCATCGAGCTTTAAGCGGGTGCGCGTGACAAGCCAATAGCAGTCGGTGAAGTTTTTCTGGGCCAACGCGCCTCCATAAGCTTGGACCCGACGCCATTACGCGGCAAACGCGACAGCGTTTTGAAGAGCGTTCCAGGTGAGTTTGTGAGTACAGAGAGATTCGGGACGAGCTTAGCCGCGGCAGCTGGCAATCGGTTTAGCGACATGGTCGTCGATCGCGTCCAAGAGGCGTGTTATCGGACTTTGCTTTCGCGACTTGTCCTCATGCTTTCGCTCGCCGCACGCAGAACTGCATTAATTTGTCGTGTAAGACTACCTCACACTCGCGCATGGGTGCCAGATAACGACACAACGGACGAACTGGGGCTGCCCACCCGACCGGTGTGGTCGGTGCGCGAGCTACTATCGAGCTACGCGACTACACCACTCTCTTATCAGAAACTTGCCCATCTTCACAAACTTGCGGCGCTTGTTCCACCTGTTGAAGGCTCACCAGAGGCGGAGAAGCTTCAAACGGACATGACAGAGCTTATTCGCCTGGTTGAAGCCGTGCGCCTCATCAACACGGACGGCGTCGAACCTGAGAACCTGCTCGAGCCAATCGTGCTCAGCCACACAGAAGACATGCCGAGTGCAACGAAGTCTCACTCTGAGCCCGATGTCGGTGGGAAAGAGCTGTTACAGCACGCGGAACGGACCGTGACCGGGTTCTACATTGTAGACACGCCCTCGACTCGGAGAAGATAGTCAATTCTACATATTTACTCTCTTTGCGCGTGGTATGAGATGTACTTCGCGCCCGATTTGCCTCTGAACTTCAGGCTTGTCCAAGCGGAGTCCGGAGCGCGTTGCATCCGCGTCTACCTTGACCGCTGTCTTGCTGAAGATCTCCTGTCTTTCTTGCGCCGCGCCGCGCTTGTATATTTCTGTGGCAGAACAGTCTCAATAGTAACCATCGAGGTCTACAGAATGTTGAGCATTGCCGCACGAGTCGGCCAGCTCCAACACCGCGCTGCCGGCAACTGCATGCTCCAGCACTTTCGCGGTTCGGAACGCGATCGTTGTCTTATTCTCTGAGACGCTGTTCGCCTTCAACTCCTCCTCCTGAGCGCTTCCCAGATGCTGCTGCGCTATCATCAGCGGCCTCTCCCATACTTCCACCTGTTTCTTGGGTCGAACGGCTTCCGCAAAAATGGCGACCATACGCGTACCTCACACGGATAGACAAGCCAATTGGAACGTCCCTACTGTTTCTGCCATGCGGTAGCCAGATCTAAAGACTTCAACCTTGTGCAACGAATGACTGACCCATCCTCAGGCTGGTCAATCGCAATGGCGAGCTACGCGACACACGCGCCGCCGTCAGTCATGCTCGGCACAACGGCTCTTTTCGCCACGGGCGCGCTAGTCATGCGCGGGGCCGGCTGCACTATTAACGACATGTGGGACCGCAACCTCGACAACAAAGTCGGTGCGTCTGCCTCCGCGCGAGCACGCACCATGCTGACGATGTCGACATCTTCGCAAGACCGGACCAAGAACAGGCCGCTTGCACGTGGAGACTTGACGATGACTCAGGCTTGGGGTTTTCTTGCCGCGCAGCTGACAGTCGGTCTTGGTGTATTGCTGCAACTCAACTGGTACAGGTATGCCCGGCACTGCCAGTGTATGATAGCATCCGTTGACTCCTTGCAGCATTCTCCTCGGTGCCTCGTCACTAAGCTTGGTGACTGTATATCCGCTCATGAAGCGCATAACCTACTGGCCACAGCTTCGTTTTAGGTCAGTCGAGCTGCTGCTGCGTCTACGACGCGTTCTCACACCATACCCAGGTCTAGCGTTTAACTGGGGTGCGCTTCTGGGTTGGTCAGCGGTCGCAGGGAGCGTCGACTGGAAAGTAGCTCTCCCGCTCTATGCGAGCGGCGTTAGCTGGACGCTCCTGTACGACACCATTTACGCGCACCAGGATAAAGTCGACGATGCTCAAGTAGGCATCCGGTCGACCGCGCTGCTCTTCGGCGAGCGCACACGACCCATTCTGAGCGCGTCCGCCGTGTCCCACATTGGGCTTCTCGCAGCTTCGGGCATGCTCAACGAGAACAGCTGGATATTCTTCGCGGGGCTTGGTGCAGGGGCGCTGCAGACCGTTCAAGCGCTTCGGCAGACAGATTTTGACAGCCGTGAGAGCTGTTGGAAGGGATTCGTGGGCTGTGGATGGGCAGGTGCCTTAGTCTGGTTCGGCGCGGCCGCCGACTGGCTTGTCGCTTTTGCGTTCTAACATCTCGTTCATCGCAAGACGACAAGTGCAATAGATTTATCTAGAGCAGTACAGGATATTGTGCGATGGTCATGTCGATGGCGTGAGCATTACTAGAGATACAACGCAAGTGAATTGAGGATAACGAAGCATGAGATCGTGGTAGCGCGTAGGGAATAGAAAGCATGAAAGCGAGGTCAAAAGTGGTGAGGCAGGCTTGAGAGCTCATCATCAGCTTGTCGAACTCTGGGATACGGTATCTTTTAAGAGAAACCACTCGGGCAGCATGTGCCAAATGTGTTCCGTGCAGCCTTTGAATTGAAGCACCAGCCATGCCCCTGCATTACACATAAGCAAAAATGGTTGCATTGAATGCACTGGAACTCACTACAAGCTACGCAGATGCGATTGTCCCGCTCAAGTTCCTGCTGGAAAAGCTCCAAGTGGTCGATCGGCCACAGGAGCTTCTGAAAGCCGGGCTCGAGGAACTCGTGCAGCCACCAGAGCGGGATCGCATTGCAGCAACGAGCATCCCTTGTCGGGCTTGATCTGGACAAAGCGCTCCCGCAGCGCGGTCCGTTTTCACCAGTGTAGTTGTTAGGCATAGTCATGAGCCACTTGGATAGAAACATGCGCATGGCCTCGCGACCAATGATCAGCGCGCCAAGATCCTCGCGG
Source organism: Auriculariales sp. MPI-PUGE-AT-0066 (assembly GCA_020744175.1). NCBI lineage: Eukaryota > Fungi > Basidiomycota > Agaricomycetes > Auriculariales > Auriculariales sp. MPI-PUGE-AT-0066. Next base: position 10,897 of record JAGTJP010000264.1, on the reverse strand, counting down.
GAGAGGAGGGACATTTCGAACTGCTGCTTGTCCTCCGTTATTCTAGTGGGGTCTTCTCGGATAAGTTCGTTGGCATGATAAAACGCGGCGGGTAGCAAGCTGGGCACATTGCAGTCTCGCGCCAGACGGATAATCGAGGCAGGTTCTGGGAAACAGTCGCGCAGATCGAGTGTCTCCATGCGCAAGCGAGTGATCTGTGATGGCGAGCGTAAGCTGTGGTGTGGCGCAGTCTACAACGCCATGCGCACCCGTTCATTCGCGTTCCAAGCTTCAAGTGATGATGGCCAGTCGGCCTCAAGAATCTCGATGATACGATCGCGGAGACTTGATACTGCGTATTTGGTCGATATCCTAAGCGTTCCCGCAACTGCCTGCTCGGTCGTCCGCCAGGCCTGGAGATGTGCGCGAGGGAGGAATCTGGTCTAAATGTCAGCCTACAGCGAGCGCGAGGGCGTGAGATGCGCACTTCTGGCAGTATACGTGCTGGAGAAACTCGCGCATGTCGCCAGGGTCGTCGCCGAAGAGCCGCACGCACTCGACGCCGTCGTATGTCTCCGCCTGGTCCACGGGCTGCGCGAGCCCAAACAGCCCCTTCCATACGTCCGACAACTGCCCCAGCACCGACTTGTGCACCCGGAACACATGCACAGAGCTTGCCGCCGTCGTCGCGCTTGACGGTGGGCTTGCCTCTGGCAACAGCGCGAGCACAATGTTGCCATCAGACAGAAAAAGCTCTGGATATTGGACCACCTGGACGAACTCGTCCTCCAGCCGCCGTTCAGGCAGCTTGGCACCAAATTCGGGCATCGGCACGGGATTCAAAGAGGAAGAGGCCGGCATGGCGGACGCGGAGTGGCAACCAGCCAAGGTTCGTTCAGGAACCATGCAGGGCAACTCCCGAGCGCAGGGACGCTCTGTGCCACAACCAGTCCAATTTGCTCACAAAACAGCCATTACCTGTGGCGAGACAATATGTGAAATGATCAAGAATAAATAATGCTTGTCAAGCCTGAGTCGGAGTTTAGCATGCTTCCTTTCCACTCCAACCACAACCATGCCGTCCACCACTAGACAATGGAATGTTTCAGCTTCGGCCGCTCCTACAACAATGAAATCCTACTATCCAAGGCACGGCACAAATGCTGACATTCATCTCGCCTTGCTCTTATTGCCGCGCATTACATTTGCACTCTGTATTTATGTACTTTTAAAATCATATACTTTTTCAAACCAGTGAAACTTTACGTACAACCAGTGAACCTTCATTCATTTTTCGACACAGCTTACGCCTGTGCAGCGCTTCTAGATGTACATCAAGGAAACTATCTGCTTTGCTTTGACCACGTTAGCCGAACCATTTCTTCAGAATCCAAGATCTGCCAGCGCCTGCAGGTCGCCCACAATGTCCTTGGTCTCGTAATACTCCCACTGTTTGCTTGCAAGAGAGTCCGTCAAGTCACCGTCGTCGCCTACGTCGATGGCGGATCCGCCCGGACCACCAGTGTCACCTTCGACGCTGCGATCGTTGGGAAGGCGAACACCCTGCTCCCACTGGAAGAAGTTGTCCTTATCCCAGATTTCCTTGATGCGGCGCAGCTCGTCGCGGTTGTCACCGAAGTATGCCCTTTCGTGGACCTTCGACTGCAGCGCACCGTCCGGAAAGTTGATGAATGCCGCCTCGCCGTTGAGCGAAAATGGCCGAAACTCCTTCTTGGCATCGCCAAGGAATGTCCTCATGTCCCTCTCCATCCACTTGTCTTCCCACTCGAGAGTCAGATACATGTGGTAGAAGGCATCGCGCCAAAAGTAGGCGGAGTCAGTCGGTTTACCAGCTCCCATCTGAGCGCCAGCGTGTATAAAGGTGGCCAGGAACTCGACTTCTCGCCTGTGAAGGCTTTGCGGAAGGCCTCCATCCTGTCACGTACCAACGCTGTGACCTTCTCGATAGTGTTCATTTTGTTGTCAAGGACGAACGAACTGTAAAGGCTGTAGGTTTTGTTGGTTGGGAACGCCCTGACCGTCTCCTCGGACCACTGGGCAACAAGCGTCTCGTGCAAGAAGCGTGTCGATTTCTCTGGAAGTGACCGACGCTTAAGTTGTGTGGCAACCTTCTCGTGCTTGATGTACTGGTCGATGGTCGCGTCAAAGTCGTCCTTGCCACCATCGAAGTACGTTAGGAACCGTACGCCGTTGCCAGATTTTTCCCGCAGATCACAAATCCATGTACTATCGATGGTGATGCGCTCAGGCCAGTCGGTCGTATAAAACTTGTTCATGGTCGGCATGAACGTGTCCTGGTCCATCAGTGCCGGCTCGCCCTCGCTGGCAAACCACTGGTATCGACCAGCCACCACAACACCGTCTTTGGCACGCAGCTGCTTAACGGCGAGCTTCATTTCCACCACGACGCCGAAGTTGCCGCCGCCGGCACCACGCAGCGCCCAGAACAACCGGCCTTTGTCGGACCGCTTGTCATCAGTCTCCTTGACGGTGACCAGGTTCCCGTCTGCAGTTACAACTGTCGCCTCCTTAAGGGTGTCGCTACCCATGCCAATGCTGCGCGAAAAAGGCCCCAGCCCACCTCCCAGCACGAACCCGCCCACTCCGACGAAAGGACAGCGGCCACCATTGATAACGAACCCGTCGTGCCGTCCGTTGATAAGTGTCCTGTAGACATGGCCCCACTGGCACCCCCCGTCGAAGGTTATAGTCTTGGACGACATGTTCAGTTTCGTCTTGTTCATTTTGCGTAAGTCCAGCGACACGCCATCGAATGCTGTTGAGTGCCCAGCATACGAGTGGCCACCGCATTTGATCGTGAGCTTGATCTTCTGAGACTTTGCCTGTCTCACTATTGCCTGAACGTGCGCTACTGTCTCAGGTTGTAGGACCAACTCGGGCCTGGCAAAACGGAATAGAAGGTTGGGCGTTGCGACAGACCGCTCGTACGCTTCATCCCCGCGCTGGAACACAGGAATTCCCTTCGACTTGAACGCTTTGGCGGATGCACTCATGAGTTCAAAGGGAGGAGGGATACGGCGTTGAGATGCAGCCGACTCGTCGAACTTGAGGAGAAGAATAACTATGGAACTGTGCTACGCAAAGAGGAAACATAGCACAACGCATGGCACAAGACGAACTAAGGGACGACAGTGAGACTGCCCATGGTTCGTTGTTGGAGAAGCCAGGCGGCTCCAGTCAGGCGCAAGCAGTTTCCGAGACAGGCACGAGACAGACCGCTGCCAGGTCTCGAGAATCAACGATCGAAGCAAGGCACCGGGGTATGCCACCGAAGTCTTGACAGTCTCCTGGCCAATCGATGGATGAAGCGTTCAGAGGACCCGAACCTAGATGCACGCGTAGGAATAAGGGCCAAAACGCCATTCTTCCCCGGCATGGTTAACGCTCAACTCAACAGTTCTATAACCATACTACCATACGAATTTGCCCCAGCCGCGAACTACAATATAATTCACGCCAGCGGTGATGGCGGCGGCTGTGTTGACGGTGTTGGCGCAGCTCAATGCGAGTTGTGTGGGCTCTTTAGCGGGGAGATGAAGAGCCGGTTGAAAACAACCGAAATATTAAGGTTCGACTCGCATTGTAGGCTCAATGAAGGAGGCCATGGGAAATTGCGGTGGCAGAGTGGCTCTTACTGTCGCCCTGCGCACCTTGCACGACCCTGCCGCTGTATTCTGTATGAAACATACTTGTGAACAGCCGTCTGATCACCTGACGCGACATGCGCGCTCCTGAGCTACGCACACGGTAGGGTGTTCCTACGCTGCCCAATTGCTGCCCGGTCGTAGTTGGGTGACGGGTCGTTGTGGTCCTCGAACATGATTCATATCGTCTCGCTCACGTATAACCTCATTGTGCTTTCTGGTAATCTCGGGTCACTGGATTGACTGTCTTTGCACTACATTCTCGCCGCCGGTGTATGTGGACTGTGTGAGACCACCAACTTCTTCGTCTTCCACAGCTAACCACGTGCGCGGCTTGATGATTAAATCGGTTTTTTGACCGGCTTGCATGAGCTAGATGCCATCGATTTGCGGGCTAGGGCGATGCGACAAAGAAAACGCGATGAGTGCATGGCAGCTATCAGCTGCAAGTTATAAACAGGTCCCTAGTTGATGCAGCTCGATCACCAACCCGTGTCATATCATGGGAATTCACGAAGATGCCCGCAAGGGAACGCTCCTGGCGATAGGCTTGCTGCCTACCTCCAGAGCAACCCCAACATCCTCAGCGAGCTAGATCCCGTCTCCGGCTGGACACCTCTGGCGGCCGCTGCAGTCGCCGGCTTTGCGAATGTAGTGGAACAGCTACTGAGCCGGGGGGCGGAGCCAGACGCTCTCTCTCGAGACGGTGAGACGGCGCTCCTCCTCGCCGCGAGCAAGACCGCCAAGAATCGCCCCAGGATCATTCAACTTCTTCTCAGCAAAACACCCAACGGTTCCGTCGATGCTACCTCCTCCGCTGCTAGCAACAACACCCCGCTCATGTTCGCCGTGCAGAAGAAAGACATCGAGTCCATCAGGCTGCTGAGCAAAGCTGGGGCTTCTCTAACGGCCATGAATGATCAAGGCTTGACCGCGGAGGCCATGGCCAAGGACAAGGCTGTCAAGCGTGCGCTCGAACCCGAGAAGGAGAAGTCAGCGATCGCCAAACTATCCTCTATAGTCGTCAGCTCCTTACTCTACGTCGCTTCATGGGTCAATAAGACGGCAAAAGGAGTCATGCGCCGCAATGTTCGGATTGAACCCAGCGATGAATCAAAACATCGACGAAGTACGCAGATCAGTCAAACTCTGATTTTCTTGATCAAGTGGCTTATAAAATTTAGGCAGTTAACGACGGAGTACGCAGATCAGTCAAACTCTGATTTTCTTGATCAAGTGGCTTATAAAATTTATTCAATTTATTCAGGAGTACGCAGATCAGTCAAACTCTGATTTTCTTGATCAAGTGGCTTATAAAATTTAGGCAGTTAACGACGGCGAACATGCTGGTTTCGGCTGCGTCCGGATGATCGGGACGTGACTTCGGAGCCAAACCAACATTTCAACTCCGTCATGGTTATAAGAGGGGTTGAGCCTATTCACTCTCCGCACAGTCAGTTCTCTCTCGCTTCCCCCGTCACGCTACACATGGTTAAAGTGCGTGGATATCTCTCAAATATTCACATTGCTCATATTGATCCATCACAGGCCGACAAACCGCCCTCGAGCCGCCGGATGGTGACCCGGAGCGCGACTGCGCTTAAACCACGCGACATGATGTCTGCTCTCACAGCCTTGGGCTTCACCCCAACCCCGAATCCATCCACGAGCATGATGAGGCAGCCCTCATTGCAATCTGAAGAAGTTGCGGATGACATAGCTCCCCGCCCACAGCTTAAGCAAGTTCAATCGCATCCTCCGCCTCCGACGTTACTTCCCCCGCCGACGCTTGCTCCTGGCCACCCTCAATCAACATCGCCGACGCTCGCTCCTGCTCCCTATCCCCAATCACGTCACTGACGCATGCTCCTGCTCCCTACCCTCAATCAACATCGCCGACGCTCGCTCCTGCTCCCTACCCTCAATCAACATCGCCGACGCTCGCTCCTGCTCCCTATCCCCAATCAACGTCACTGACGCATGCTCCTGCTCCCTACCCTCAATCAACGCGCAACGCCCAATGGCATCCGATGCAAGCTCCCGCTCCCTATCCCCAATCAACGCATTATCCGACGCACGCTTCTGCTCCCTATCCCCAATCAACGCATTATCCGACGCACGCTTCTGCTCCCTATCCCCAATCAAACGCATTATCCGACGCACGCTTCTGCTCCCCTATCCCCAATCAATGCATTATCCGACGCACGCTTCTGCTCCCTATCCCCAATCAACGCATTATCCGACGCACGCTTCTGCTCCCTATCCCCAATCAACGCATTATCCGACGCACGCTTCTGCTCCCTATCCCCAATCAATGCATTATCCGACGCACGCTTCAAAGGAATGGTCCCCAACTTCTTCCGGCTCTGACTTCCACCTAGACTCTGTACTGACTCAACTAGTTTCCGGCCCTGCACTTCATCCGACTACCACGCATCTACCGCAAGCTCCTACCATTTCGTCCCCTTCCACTCGTCATTCCCCTTATAGTCACCGTCAACAAGTACTAAAACGCCGAACTCCGCCCCCCTTCGTACCATCTGTCCCTATAGTACTTCCTGTTTCTTTCTCTCTACCATCCTTCGCACCCACTCTTAGAGTTGCGCGCGGCATCAAAGGGTCGCGCATCAATCAACCACCGCAGCCACTGAATTAGAATGCGACCGCTGCTGTAGATTGGTTCCAGTGCGTACCATGATGGACAGTTGGTGGGATATCTAATGATGTTTGCAGACCAAGTCATGGCCTCGTCATATCGAAGTTGCGAGCAAGTTGATTGGTACAACAACCCAACACCACTGGATCAAGACCTCGTATTTCATGCGAGCATGAAGGGCCAGGAGTGTCCAGTCCCGGGCTGCAGTAAGTTCCTGATCCCGTTGCTGAAGCCTCCTTGTTTTCTCATCGCGAGACTGCAGAATACATCATGAGACAGGCGCTCCAGTCCCGGGTGAGTTTTTGCACAGCATTCTGCCATGAATGTTGGCTGATCCCTTGTTAGAATCATTTAGCGGCGCACCGTATGAAATTGGTCCACTGGTGTTCTGCTTGTTATTCTATCGGCGCGAATGTCAGTCAGGCTGCCTTGAACCACGTTTGCCCACGCCTCTGAAGGATGTAGTAACCGTGACTGTCTGTAATTCTGCTTTACTCGTGTCAACTCGCAAATCAAACATCATTTGTGGCACCGTAGGAGACTGCAGGAGTAAGCATCTGAGAGAGAACTGCCATGCATGCAGGGTGCGCAACAGCACATACACGGATTGGTCCGACACCAGAAGTTGCGCACTTGCTTTCCTTCCATCTCGTATCGGGATGTACCACATCGTCCCAATCGAGTACGCAAACTGCACTCTTCAATATGACTGCAACTGACGTAGCTGATGTACTACTTGTAGAGGGCAGATCATGAGGTGTTGGCAGACGAACACTGGAAAGGCATTGGCACTGCAGACCATTCTTGGGAGTCCCTTGCTCCCTTTGTTCATATGGAGACGCTGCTTTATAGCTCCATCTTCATTCATGGACCTCTGCCGACTCGCGCCCAACAAAAGACTGTCGAACACTTTCTCGGTAGTCTTGAATCGTCCGATGCGTTGGCTTCGATGCACGATGTGCTCTCGCTTTACTTGCCACATGACCAGTACCTGATCATCCATGCATTGTTACTATTTTTTGGGCAATGGACGCGTGATGGCACAAATGGTGTGTGGAGTCCGCCCATTTGATTCGCATGGCGCTGATGCTGCTACTTTGTGTTGAAGTCTGGCTATGCCCGTATCGACTCACTATCTCCCAATGGTTCACTGCGCAAACCAGAGCACGGAGCTGCACAGCATTCGCTATTGAATTCAACAGCTTGTATACCTCAAAACACACCAATCTCTGGGACTACTGCGTTCGGGAGTTCTTACAAGGTCATCGCAGTTGGATCCCGGGCCCAACGTCCTTTGTCCAAGAATTTGCCGTCTTTAGACAAAAGTAACTCTATGTTTACCTGGCATTTCACTCTGTTATCTGACCATACTCTCTTATCAGGCTGGCTGTGCATAATCCGGACTGTCGTTTCGCGGAGGCCATTCATGACATAGTGCATGCCATCGCTGCCTCCCGACCTTGGGGAATATCAACAATGCTCGTCAGACGATATGAGCTTTCTTGGGCTGTCCCAACAGGAACTGGAAAAGATGGGCATCATGCGCAGACAAAAAGACTGGCTGAGACCTCTGACGGGATATCAGGGCACCCTTATCCCTCCGCTGGTCAATGCGGCATTGTCCTTGCGCGAGGTCAGCTGTGTTCCGGGCTTCCAACAGTTGAAGGATGAAGAGATGAACGATATTGCTGTAGTGTCGGCTGCCACACGCTTGGCACTATACGTTTGTGCATTTTACATATGTTCCCTACTTCGAGCTGACAACGTTTCAGTGGCATAATTCCAAGCTCCGCGCGAACAAGGTCCAGCGCATGTACGGCACCACGGATGCATCAGACAGCGGCCTGCCTCAGATCGGACACGATGCCATCAAAAGGGGCGATGAGTGCTACAGGCACTGGACGTGATGCTCGATAATTGCATTTCAACGATATTCCACCAGCCGCATCACGCCGACCGCAGTTCCTTTGAGATGAATACGGAAGCTGCAGCAGCCTATGGCATTGGATCGGAGCAGCTCGAGACGGAAAACGCTGAAGCAGTCGAAGACGCTGACCTCGGAATTGAAGAAGAAGAAGAAGAGAATGATGAAGACGCTGTCAGTGATGGTGAGATGACAGAGGGTGATGGGGAAGCATCGACTGCGTTAGAAGCGCTTGGCGGGATTCGACGTCGGCGCTATGGGGATATCCTGATCATTGACTGGCAAGCAGTGCATACGGCCGCAGGTCTGCCAACGCCAGAAATACCATTGTCGGATATCAGAGCAGAGGTGTGTTAAATTATCGCGATTTAGCCCACATGCGCTCATGCCTTTGGCCCACAGTTGCGTGCACAAGGCATCGACGAACAGTTTGTTCCAAAGCCAGTGTCTGCGACCGCAGGCAACACGTTCGGCAACGCAATTATCCAGCTGGTGCAGCTGTGCGAAACAACGATAACGTGCGTTCAGATGCGAACAAAGTCAACATGCTCTTGCATAGGATCTACGACAAGGAAAAAGCCAGCAGCTTGCATGACCCGGAAACGAAGGCGAAGGGCTTGGCGACACGTTTGGATCGTACGGTCAGAGATATAGCAGTATGTTCTCTTGTGCATTCTGATTCACTGTTCCTGACATTTCAATCAGCGTGTGCCATTCCTGGTTGGCATGACAGATGAGGATGCAACTTCACTGTTTCAGAGCACCAGCATTGTATTAGCGCTCATGAAACACTCACCGCACTCTCTGGTGCTTGTCAACGCCGGGATATGCATTGCGCTTCGAAGTGCCATGACGAGATCAACCGGCTATTCGCTGCTTGCTGGATTGATCGACAACATCGTCATACTCAGCTCAGTCGGCTACCTCGGTGGGGTAAGAGTCTACTTTAATCATAGAAGCCACTTGACAAAGCTTTATCACAGCGGCATCGAGTATTTCGGCCGTACCAACCAACTGCATCTTTGGCAACCGCGAGCGCTGGCTTCGCGAGCTCATCCCAGGTCGACTGATGGGTGGTTTCAAACACATCTCCGCAGATGACTGTGCCGAGCTTTCGTGCAACCGCCTCATCTTGTATGCTGGGGGCAAGCAAGTGGTGTTCTACTCTTATGCTACAATGTCTGACATGTCACATCGTTCCAGCGCACTCGACCGAAGCAGGGGCCTGGACGCACTTTCGTTTTTCTGCTTGAATGTTCGCAGGACGGAAGAACGCGCTCTGGTACGCGCACTAGACCGGCTGCACGTGTACGAATGTCTTGTGGACTTTCTGAAGTATGGGTTTGACAAATGGCTGGTTCCGTTCGTTCGTCATTTTGCTCGGATTGGTCATTTTGACTGCAAAGCAGTTCGCGGCAAGGACCGTTTTGTGTGCCCAACTGCATCGTAGAACGAGCTGTAGATGCTAATGATTCAGTTGATGCTTCGACTAGCCATGTAATCGAGTCCCATTTTGCGGTATTCTTGATACTAGAAGGGGCCGACAAGCGGCAGACCACCTTGCGCCTTTGCTAACTAAAAAACTTGATCAACTTATAAAATACAAAGAGGCGTTGTCGAAAACGTCGACACCTTCGTTAAAAAAAACGCGACGCTGGAGCGCTTCTTTAAGGACAAGCCAAACTACATACAGGAGCTGGCGCAAAAGGCCACGGAGCTGGAGAACGACCCGACCACGCCCCTCGGCCAACCGGACCTGTTGCCCAAGACGATCAAGGTGACGTTGCATCAACAGGTTTTCTACTGCGGTATGTTGCTCGAAGTCTGTGAAAGTTCTTATTTGCTGACCAACGTCACGAATTTCGAACTTAAATCGCTTCGTATTGGCTCAACCTCGGCCCTATTGCCTTTGTAGATGATAGCTCTTCAATGAAACGAGACGGGCGATGGGAGGCTCAGACCGATCTTGTCAAGAAGATCGCCCAGATTACTACACGCATCCTTCCCGAAGGTGATGGGGTCGCGCTGCGGTTCATCAACCAGGACGTGGACAACGCTTGGGACCTGAGTCTTCAATCAATTACGGGCATTCTGGACGGTATCAGTTGGCAGCAAGGCGGCGATACTGCGATCGGCACTTACCTCAAGTCCAAGATTCTCCAGCCGCTGGTGTACGATAAACTCGAGCCCAAGAGCCTCGCAAGACCTCTCCTTGTCTCCGTCATCACCGATGGCATGCCATCCCAGGAGAAGGATTCTGAACTCGTCGACACCATCAAGGAGTGCGGGGACAAGTTAGAACAGGCTGGCTACCCTCGTAAAAGTGAGTGCACGATGCTACTTCTTAGTCCCGAAACGTCTGTGCCTAAACTGAAATGATAAAGGCGTCAAATTCATGATTGGCCAGGTCGGAACTGCAAAATCGGCCGCCAAGTTCCTCGAAAGCGTGGGCAACAACAAGAGATTGCCGACGTCGTCTTCGTCACTTCAGGTGGCACAAAACTAGAGATCTCGCCCGTCCAACTCAATGATTCTTTGAATACTGAAATTATTGCAGACCAGCTGGACGCGAAATTCGCCACATTTAAGGCGAACGAGGCAGACTTGGACCGTTGGGTGAGTCAGTCGAGGTCGAGGTGACTTTTCTCAACT
>JAGTJP010000263.1:0-24877 GCA_020744175.1 Auriculariales sp. MPI-PUGE-AT-0066 | reverse complement strand
TGGAAAAGAAGGACGACCCGCACATTCCCGATCGAAGGTTGTGGATGGATAGAGGCGGAGCTCGGCCGTACAACCCTATGCCCAGTGACCTGTCACGTGACATGCCCTGATGTACTCCCATACACCCATTTGCGGCTTAGTTACTTCCTAAAAAGGAAGTACGAACCCCTCCTGCGTGTTCGCGAGGATTGCGGGGATCTCGCTCAATGGGTTTCTATCACGGAGAAAACGCCAGTGTTAGCTTTTCCGAGCTCATCTATAATGGTAATGTAAAGGGCTGGCCTGGTCGGTCGGTCGGCATGAAGGGATCCCGGATAGCAATAATACCCTGTGGCGCTGGCCGCACCACCAGACCTGCGGCCAAAAGTCCTAGCAACGCTTACCCTCTCCGGCACAGCACAATCACCGCGTATAAATCAAGGCAAGAAAGCGTGTTTTTGAAACGGACCGTCGAAACCCAGCGTTTGGATATGCCACAGAGACGATGTCGTTCGCCTGACCGGCTAATGCTCGTATACACATCCCGGAGCCATACTTTGCGACTTGGAATCTCGCCTACTCTGGAGAGCGTCCGTCTCGAGTCACGAAACCGATGAACTTTGAGGTCGCCCTTGCCAGTCCCCCATCTTAGATGCTAACCGAAGAACAATGACAGGCCAACCGTTCCGCAGAGGGCAGCAGTGGGACCTCTCATCGTTTGCATCGTTACCCCCACAGGTGGGTGATGTTCGTAACATGTTGCAGCTCTTCAGTTCTTTAAGATGTACGTTCACAGGCTGATGAGACCACGAGAACGAATCATAAAAGAGAGAGGGAGAGAGAAAGCATACTCTACAAAGGTATACCAAAACGTACACAGTTCGTGCACATACGTCCTGACGACACACCAGCGGCGCACCCCCCCCCCAAAAAAAGTCCCATATCCAAAAAATGAGCATATGAACCACACCCCCGCCCCAACCACATCTAACTCAATAGGCAGGCGGCGGTTCCTCCGGCGTCCGTGGCCGTTGCGAGCGATCCGGCAATCGGTTAACCGCCGTCCCCCCGCTCCCCTGCTGCTGCCGGATATACTCCGCCTTCCCGCTCCGCTGCGTCGGAGCCGCAGACGTCGGCGTCGATCGGGTCTGTCACCACATAATGAAGGTTAGACAATATGTGTGATGGGAAGACGACGAGGAGGACGAAGGAGGACGAGAGACGCACCCGTTATAGCTCGTACTGCTCCCACTGTACCCGCTCCTCGCCTTTGCCTGCACCTGCGTCTGCGTCTGTGCCTGTGCCTGCGCGTAGCCGTACCCCTGTCCAGCCGCCCCACCACCGCCGGCCATCATGCTCGTCACCTGCTCCGCGATCCGTTGCAGGTCATCCTCGTGCAGCGTGCTCGCCCCGCCCATCGTGCGCGGTACCGACGAGCCAGACGTCGACGACGTCTATTTCGTCGTTTGTCAGTAATAGTTTTTGGACGGTTGAAGGTGTGGACTGGGATAAACGTACGGGGTATCCACCAGGCGGGCCGCCGGTGTGGCTGCCGCCCCATCCGCCACCACCACCACCGGCGTGACTTCCGCCCCACCCGGCGCCACCGGCGCGACCGGACTCGCTGGGGTAGTAGCTAGTCGCGTCGTTATAGTATGACGGGGCCTGCGTCGCGCGACCGGTCGATTGTACTGCAAGGAATTAGGGACCGGAAGAGAGTGAGGGAGACGAAGAGGAACGTACAGCCTTGCGTGCTCCCATAAGGCGTCGCGAACAGTTCTTGATCATTCGGGTATCGAGAAATCGCACCGGATTTCCTTCGTCTGAAAATATGCGTTTTCGTTGGGTGATCAACGAAACAATCTCTCAGCACGGAAAGGACACTCACCGATTGCGCATGTAGCAATACGTCGCCAAAGCGGCCAACGCCAGACCTGCGAGGATGCCGCCCACTACACCGCCGATAATGGCACCGGTATTGGACCCGCCGTCGTCCTGGGACTTGTTCTGCAGAGATCGTTTAGCGTTTTGTTTGGATGTAGGGTGGGGAGGGTACGGAGCGGAGGTGGATGACGACTAATGGACTAGCAACAATAGGCCGTGGGTCTACGTGGACGACGAGGGGAAGAGCAAGGGCTGGATGCAAATACTTGGGGACATGCACATCGCAAAGAAGGTGGTGGCGCAGGTTCCGCACGCGTAATAGAAACACGCAGATGTAATCAAGGCGAGTACCGTACGCTGAATCGAGCTCGCCGCCTCGGGAAGTCATGAATCGCGACCGAAAGAACGACGAACGATGAACGAAAAACGTGTGACTCGGGTTTGACAGCATTGTGCGGATAGACGAGATCAAATGCAAGGATGGTAGAAACGCCGCACGGGCTGCGAGATGCGTGGCCTATAGCAGAAGGCTTGCGAGTGGGAAACTGGCTGACAGGGGTACTTGGGCGTCACAACGGCGAATGTGGAAAGGGGTGTGTGCCTCCGCAGGGTCGCCCAGCAGATGATAAGCCACAGATCAGGCAGATCAGGCACAAGGGCACCGGGCGGGGACCGAGTGGCGCATCGATCGCGCATTGGAATGGTATGCAGGGTTGGGGGTCGAAAAGCTGGTCATAACTGCTGGTGCGATGCTAGCGGAGTGCACGGGCACTCGAGCAAGGATAAGGAGGAGGATATCGAGACAGAGAAGGGTGGTGCGAGAAGAGGAGGAGGACGTGCGATACACGCGAGATGACGATGGGTCCCCAGTGCGTGGGACGTCGTCGAAACCAGAAAGCGAATGGAGGAAACGGATGGACTTTCGAGAGTATCTGGTGTATGAGGCGTGTGTGGAACCGGCAGTAGAGAGGAAGGAGGGGGGTGGACAGCAGAGAGGGGCGAGAGTGTATGGGAATTTGGGGGGGGGGGTAGTCAGTGTGAAACACTCACTCCTCCTTTCGATGTCCCCGTCCCTGTCGGAGTCGTCGCAGGCGTTGTCGTAGATGTTGCTGGTCGTCCGTCATCGTATCTATAGACACGTTTGCAAAAAGAGAGAGAAGAATGAGCACAAGCAGGCCTGTAATGCTCACTGAGACGCGCGCGCGCGCACCTGAACGCAATGACATCCACAGGACCAGACTGTACCAACGACACGGTCAGGACGTGCGACTGATTCGACAGTCCTGTATAGCACCTCATCAGTCAGCAATCATGCACACACACAGGGAGAGGAGGAGAGAGGCGCACCGTTCTGGTTGAAGCTGACGCCACAAGCCTCTTGCGCGCTGAAGATGCCAATGGTGCCGCCCGTCCCATCGAGCGAGGCCTGGTAAAACGTGCTCGCCGGGCTCGAGCCCGTGATGACCTGGACGGAGGTGCCTATTTAAAATTACCGGTGCGGGTGTTGTTTCGCCGATGCAGTCGGAGGTGAGGAAGAGAGATCAGAAACAAGAACAGCCGCGAGCGTCAACACAGTGGCCGGGTGGGCGGCAGCAGACGTACCGACAAAGCTGAAGCTGAGGCTGGCGCCGCTGTTGCTACTCGTGACGGTCGCGATGCCCGGTGAGCAGACGGACGAGTCTGTTCCGTTGACCTGTTGGACAGAGGTCCGGTCAGCATTTGATAAAGTTTGGGTGGTGAATTAATAGAAACACAATGGGCGATTGAGTAAGAGGTAGACGTTTAACTTGAAGGACGCGGAGAGGGCGCACGAACAGGGATCAAGCCATATTTTGACCTCGGTGCCGCGCGGGGTCTCGGCAGCCGTGGCTCGAGAAAGGTAACGGAACGAGCGATGATGGCAGTGATCGTACCACGGTCGCTGATGCGCAAGAAGACTGCGCTTCAGAAGCAATTCGTCAAGAAGCGCGACTTGTCGGAAAGCGGGTATAGTTCGCAAGGTCGTGACGGTAAAAAAGCAGGAAATAGCGATAGGGGAGACAGTCATGGCCAAGGTATAGATAGCGTGACGAGATCAAACAGGGGTCGTTGGAAATAAAAGAGAATAGAGCGGGCAATGATCGATACAGCGAGAAAGAAGATGTTGGACATTACCTTGCCGGTCGCGCTGAACGTCGAGGATAACCAGTTGCCGGTGGGGATGACCTGACCCGCCGCGTTGGCAGGAACGGTGATGAGCGCAGCCGACGCCGACGTCGCAGCAGCAGCCAACACGCATAGTCGCGCAGTTTGGCGATTGCACGTCCGTCGAATCGAGGAATGTCGTAACGGTAATGCTGTTTCGGTATTATCATGATGCATTATGAATTTGTCCGTTATTTTGTTGGAAATGCGAGAAGAACAAGAAGAAGAAGAAGAGGAGAAGGAATTGCGTGTGGGTAGATGCGTAATGCGCGCTGCGCCCGCGTGTCGCGTGTCGCGGAAGTGACGAAACGGGAGGAAGAGCCTGGGTATCGCACGTCGATCGGCTGAACGCGTGGTGAGGCGGGGCACCAGCGGGGCTGTGTTCCCCCGCGGTTCCTCCGCAAGACCCTCCGCGAATCTTCTTGCACAGCAACCCATTGTCCACTTGCCGCAGCATGATATGTATCCAGCTCTCAGTCCATTCTTTGGGAAAAACCGAAAGCACCAACTACACGCACCGGCGTCGCTTGAACCTGAATATCCTACTATTTTCTCCAAATGGACATCCGACGCCGTGAACCCTGCGACGCCCGAGATGTCACCCACGGCACAACTGTCACAAGGACCATTTTGGCCCTGTCCGTCACCTTGGCCAAAAACGTTCGGTGTGGCAGACCCCCGTATCTGCAATGACGCCCGCGACCATGGCTTAGATCGACCAATACGGTGAGGAAGAGAGAGAGAGAGAGAGAAGTAGAGATACGAAGCAACAGCGACTCTCAAATGCTCTCGCCGATCGCGCAGAGTCCTTGTGGGTGCCAGTCATTAATATACAACCTTTTCATTTCGGCTGGCGAACGGCATGTTGGCCGTCCCACGCTGCCACCAGGCTTTTCCTTACGCTCTGTTCGTGCAATTCAGCGATACCTCAAGGGGTGCGTGTCCGCCGTTCTTGAAGCGAGCTGCGGTTGAATACTCGGACTGGCAGACACATATCAGCGTCAGCATGGCTCGGGATCGACTTCAGAGCATGAAGCCGCGGACCACTGCGAACCTGCCGCTGTCGGCTTCACCGGCCGCATTTTTCAGACAACAGAAGATCGACGGGCTCACGTCTCGCTTTGGTCTATTTCTCGAGTGTGCGAGCACTGGCAGCAATTCCGAAGGGCTCCACTCATCATATCTCACGACTCAAAGAATTCCGGCTCCTTCTGCCATAACCAGGTACCGCCTCAGAGCAGGCGACATGCTTTATCCGATCGCGCCATGAGCATATCGCCGACAGTGTGTCCTCAACCTGCTATCTCCTCGCACACTTGATTTCACGACCAGCTTGTCGACCTCGGTGTGTCGAAGGACAATTCTTTGGTCCATGGCTCAGTCTGATGCGCGCTGAATCCAAAAATTTCGGCTTTGAGAGACAGTGCGCCGGAGTATCCTGATATCGTTGGCTCACTTGACCGCGCGTATATTACTAAATTGGGTCTGGAAACAGAGAATATCAAAGGAGAACCTGATTGATATAGGCTTTCCTTATTTTGCGCGTAATATGGAACGAGTAAATTCTGCTTAAACCCCAAATCTGCGTCTTCGCGGATTCCGTAGTCCATCCTCACCCCATTTCGGTAACTACGGCGTTTGATATCCTCACGGCCATGCAGTTTGAAATGGTTCGACGAGTTTGTCGACACATAAAACCCGGAGTTTTTGTTCAGCTATAAAAGCGCGGCTCAAAGCCGTGTTTGTCCTTGCCATCCTTTCCTTCACAAATCGCCCATCGATCCGTCAGCTTGATCTCGAGATACGTCCCTTGCGGTCACATTTGTGCTCAGGACTAACCATACTCAGACAGTACGCATCCGAGAACCGAGGCAGGCAACCCAATTGTGGAGATGCTCCGAGCTCGCGCCTGAAGTCGGCAAGCTCGGAATCTGACAAGGCAGACACGTCATGGTCGAACTCGTAAACAATGAATACGCAACTCGCGCATGTCTGAACTGCAGAAATGTGTATCATTGCGAGAAAAGGTTCGTTCGTTACATTCGGTCAATCGACCATTGTCTGATCTTCACTCAGCGCGTGCGAATCGGGAGCACCATCCATTCCGTGCACCTTCGCTCACGCATCTCAAATCGCGCTATAGATAAGGTCAGTGTCATGGATTGATATTGACCTGGTAGGGAAATGACTCACCCGATATGTTTCAGGCTGCGCGAGTGTTGTATAGTTGTTTACGTGCTTCGCCCCGGCCGAGGCGAACTTTGTTCTCAGCAGTAAATCTGCCGTTGGCGTCCGGAACCTGCTGTATGAAACCTTGCACCGTGTGAGGCACGACGGGAGTCAGGTCCTAAAGTCAACCGCGTCAGCAGAGGTGCCACAAATGAGATGAAGCTGCTTACTTGTTGAGGAGACTTGCGTGATTTCCGTGTCTTTGCGTACCAATCCTTGACATTCTTGACCGTACTGCATGGATTGTAACAATATCGCATCGAATCAGTCTCGGTCTCGACGAGTAAACATGACACGCACCATCCAAGCAGCGTAGTCAAGCGAGTCGTTTCGTTGAATACTAGCCGCCCGTTTCCGGATTTGTCGAAGGAGTCCCGCAAGATTGCCTCTTGCTCGGCCGTGAACTTGAACTTCTTGTTCACACTGCCGGATTGGCCGCAGGGACGGAACCTGATGCGATGGCGCGCTCTCCGGACGGCACTGAAGAAGTGGCCGAAGATCCAGAGCCGGAGGAGCCAGTCGTCGAGCCGGCTACGATGATCGCTTCAGATGCAGCCCATGCAATCAACGTCAATGACGTCCGGGACCAGCTCCGGGAATGAGGCAGCCTCCTTATCGTTGAGTATAGGACTTGGTTCATTGTTGGAGCCGGCGGAAGGTTGGGAGCTGGGTGAACTAGTCGTTAAGCCGGCTGTGCTGGACGGTTCGGATTCGGGTAGCGGATTCGGTTAGCTGTATCAGGACAGTGACGTCCGGGAATAGGTCGCGGAATAAGAAAGCGTCCTCGTCGCTGACGACAGGGAGCGCTTCTTCGTCCGCCGGCGTAACCTGTAGGCTCGTTTCAGTCTCGATAATTGCCAAATAAGCGGGCACGTACCGCTTGGGCGATAACTGACTCCAGAGAGTCGGAAACAACACCACCATCCTGTGCTCCCGACGCGTCCTCGATTGACTCAGTAGTAGTAGCAGTTCCCTGCAAGAAGACATGAGTTCAGTCCTCCCGTGAAGTCGACAGCAATGGCTTGCTCACCGAGAAGCAACCGTCCGGACAGTCGCACGCAGGCAGTGGCACGATGTACCGTACGCGAGCGGATACCACCGCAGCTGGCGCGGTGGACTGTGCGGAACGATGTCAGCCATTTGACTCAAACGATGTGAAAGCATAGAACAAACTTGTGGCTTGGGAGACGACGACGCGGTCGATGCGACCGCTGTTTGTTCCACCACGCACACCGGCTCGTCCGCGGTGACCGGCGCGGGAATGTTTGACAGCCCGAGTGCGTGGCCACTGCTGGTTCTGTGCTAAGCGAGCTAGTTGACGTTGGCGTCGCCTGCCTTTGATCAGGCGAAGCGACATTTCCTTCCTCTAAGGAGATGACGTGTACGGGTGCAAATGAGAATATGCCAGTCGTGCGGATAGGAATGGCCGCAGGCGACACTGCTGCTTCGGGCTGCTTGACATTCTTCCCTCGCTTCTTGCCCGCGATTGAGCGCATATACTCAGGCTCCGCAGGACGCGATGTCGCAACAAGATTCTGTCGCGCCATCTACTGAATCAGCACGAGCACTACTGGTAAAGAAGTGTGACCACGCACGGTGTTTTGTGCATCGGCGGTAATTTCACCGAGCGGTGAGCGCTTCACACGACCCTCGTTGGTCCTGGAAGTTTGACCTGCCAGTCGGGCATACTTCGAAGTAGTGAGGTCCGGGCCTCCGTTTTCAGCGAGCTCCGCGCTTATCCAGCGCTTCGTTCCGGTGCGCGGCGCCATGCTGGACGATGGGGCAGTCACTGGTCCCTGTGAGATGGCGGCGATCAGTCAATGGCAGTTGATGTGCGAGACGAAAACATGGAGCCATCACTTACTGGTCCTTGGAAGTTGCCCATTGTCAAAGGCGGTGCCGCGGCCATTGCAGAAGTATGGTACTGACCGTTCCACGAAGGCGAGCTGCCATCATATTGGGAGTATGAGGGCCCAGAGACAGGAGCACTCCACTGGGGAAATGGCGCAGGTTGCGGATAGTACGGGAATTGCACAGGTGCTGGTGTCCCGTACGGCTGAAAGATGACAGACCTCCTGGTCAGCGACGGCTGTAGGCGACAATGAGCATCGCAGCCGCTTAAGTTGCTGCTCGATGCACCCGAGCCTTGCATAAACCATGGGTCTGGGAGATAGCTAGGGTTCTGTGGCGGCGCATTGCACGCGAACGGTGCGATCGAGGGTCCACCAATCGCGGGCAGACTGTTCGATTGTCCCTGAGACGCCGCATCGTCAGTCTTGACATTCAGCACGCTCAGAGGGACGATAATCACCTGAATGGGATACAATGGAACCGGTGTGTGTGGTTGTTGGCGGGGACCAAGCTGGGTCCCAGCGCCAACCAAGTTGGTCGGCGCCGCCACGGTCAAAGACAGGCCGTTGTCCATCGTCGCAGGCGAGTCCATAATACCGAAATCAAACTCTCCTGTGGCCTAAGTGCAGAAGTGTCAAGTCAGCCAAGTCAGGATGCGACGAGACGATCACTCGCGATGATGGATCCAACCAAGGGAAGGGCAGCGCTCCACTCTGAGCGGTATTCGAGTGTTCAGGATCGTCGTAAGACATCAGCTGCGCCATACTTGGCGGCGGGGATGCGAGTTCTGAAGGGATGAGCAAGAGGAAGAGGAAGAGAGGTGACAACTGTCGCAAAGTTCCGAGCGGAAGGAAATGCAAGACCCATGACGGGAAGTGCCGCGGGAAGTCGCGCGGACAATGCTTCACATCAGCCTGCCACGACACGCGTCATCCTCAAGTCTCCCCCGATCAATAAGGTACCAAGGACGTGAGAGCGAGAGCAAATAAGAAACGCCGCTCTGTGACTCCTCACTCCTCAAAGCACACCCACTGTCTAATGAGACGGTGCTACCATGCTGGAGATGAGGAGGGCAAAGGGGCGATGGCACAATAGTGGGTTTATATATTGACTGGTCCTGCGCTTGGCTCATCGCTGCTCGTTTGATCTCTTGCTTACATTCATATTCACAGTATGTCGTCTAGCTTATGACGCTCAAGCCTAACCCAGCGGCTTGCCCTGCCTGGCAGGTGCACATTTCCGTCATGTAGGCTGTAGGCACATAAAACTACTTCAAGTTTTGTCTCTCTCTTAAATGAAAAATGAATGGTAGAGCGCTGTAGGTCCTGACGAGTGTCCGCTTGTTTTCGTAGCATGTGCAGATTACTATTGATGTGCAGATTGTACTAATGTGCTAGCTCTACATATTAACTCTAGGGGTACCCGGAAGGTTCCTTGTTGTGGGTCTCAATAGTCATTCGGGTTTCTCGGTCTGCACTACAGTCTCGGGTTGCGTGAGGATGAGATAGAATAGAGCCACAAACCACAGGAACACGCTGAGGGCTACGGCTATTAAGATGCCAAAGTCTGGGTAACCGCCAGGTGCGAGGCGGGAATGCGGCACGCTCGACCGGAATCCAAGCCTCCTAGATGAAGAAGCCAGCGACACCGAAGATACTGATGACGAGCGGTGCAAGCACAATTGCTGACCTCCAGCTCTCAGTGTCTCTCGAGGTGAATGCGTTTCTCGACTTTCAGAAGACGAATGGAGCGAGCGTAGAATCAAGAGGGCCGAACATTCAACCCCGCAGCAGGTGGTTGACGCGATCGATATCGCTAAACTCTGCTGCTGGAATTGCAAGATTGACCTGCCTCAAATCATTGACCCGCGTGTGGCCGAGCCCTCAACGACGCCGAGTCCAAGGGCGGCACCGGGAGATCAAGATCGGCCGGCACCACCAGCGGCGCGCTCTGCAACGCGTGAGTCAGCGAACGTCGCACAGCATACCAAAACGGTACTAGGGAGATCCCTTCTACGGATACGGGGCGCTTTACGCCAAGCGACTGAAGGAAAAGATGAGGAGACGCGAAGCATTCACGAAATTGAACCTGCTGCTGTATAGGTTGTATATCGTTCTGAACGCCGCAACCCCTTGAAGTCTCGGTGTAAGCAATTCGATTCCTAGTTAATTTATGCCTCGTACAGACTGTGCTCAGCAAAATGATTCCGGTCGGAGTCGATAAGGGTGGGAGAACAGGCGCAGAAATCACTCCTTTCCTCGCGCGCAATCCGTGAACGCGACCATGTACCAGAAGAGATGTCAAAAAAAAGCAATCGATCGTAATATACGGGCGTGATGAGAATGTAGCCTCGTTGCGGGCGCGCGAGTGGATGACTTCCGGCGCGCGACAGCCGGCAAGACGCGGTTGTTCCTGTGATTCGAGATCGATAGTGTTGCGAGAGCGACGGAGGAGAATCTGGAGAGACTCAATGCAGGGATCTGGTGTGAGTTTGCCGGTGCACCGGAGCAGCAGGTCGGTGAAGCGAGTAGTGGCGTGATGAGATGTGCCAAGATATTTCAAGAATCCAAAAATGCTTGAACCAACCCAAGCGACTTGGGTGGTCATTTAGCCTATTCAATCTTTGCAAAACACTGAGAGTGGGACCGATTTGCTACCAAGTGAGATAAGAGCGAGATGTAGTGGCAAGCGGCACGCTGGCGGCATCGTGCAAGCAGCCTGATGGCGGCACGCGCGGTGATGCTCTGCTCCACTGTGCAGCCACTTTTGCAGCGGGCCACTGTAAATAAACTAAATATATTGAGAAACATGAGGCACACGAGAGGGCGCAGAGCTCGGGGACGGCCGCATTTGTTTGCCATTGCTTGGCACGAGGGCTCATCCAATTCTAGCGCGCGCATCATTGTCTCCAAACGGGCGTTCGACACCGTGGACCCTGCGACGCCGAGATGTGACCAACGGCCGACTGGCACGAGGCTCTCCTTGCGCTCTGTCCGTGCACTTTGTCAAAATATCGCTTCAGGTGTCGGCAGACACGTATCTGCACGACGCCGCGACCATGGCGCAGATCGAAGTCGACGAGTACGGGCCTGCTGTGACGGCCGTTCGGACCTCTGCTCTCGGTACTCTGCCTGTATGTACCGCCAGCAGGTTGTGAATATGGTTACTCTCGGGGCTGACTTGCACACTCGCTTTGATCAGGACGCACGCCCCAGCGACGGACATTCGTTGCCTCATCTGTCCCGAGAAGCGTCCGCTGCAGACGCGCCTGTCACCACCGTACCGGCCACTATCAACAGCTCTTCACCAACTCAGAGCTACAATGCCGAAGTTGGCGCTCAACCTTCAGAGCAGCCGCCTGCACCGCTGGCCAAGATCGACCTATACCCACCCCGCGATCCCGCAACCTACACCGACTTTGACCGAAAATACCCTCCCGACCGACACGGCGACGAGGCAGGACCGAATGCGCGCGTGTGGCGCGTGTATCGCGACCGTGTGACTGAGCTCGACGAGGACCTCATGCAAGGCTGGAACTCGACGTTGGACGTGCTTCTCATCTTCGTACGTTCTCATTCTCAATTCGCGCGTCTTCATTTACCGTCGCTAATCCGTATATATTTGCAAGGCGGGTCTCTTCTCTGCCATCGTGACTGCGTTCGTAATAGAAGCGTGCGTGTCGCTCGTATCTTTTGCACGTGCATGTCGTCCGTCTAACCCACCCACATACAGGACGACACAGCTCCAACACGACTACACCCAATACACTGCCATCGGCGTCTTCGCTGTACTTGCCGCGCTGAACGGGACAGTCGCCGCGCCTTCATCCCTTCCCGACTTCAATCACGTCCAAGTGGCATCCCGTTCGCGCTGGATCAACGGCATCTGGTTTGCCAGCCTAGCGCTCGCACTCATCGACGCCCTCCTAGCCATCCTCGTTAAGCAGTGGCTAGTCGAGTACGGCTCCCGCGCGCGCCAGCCTGCAGTCGACGGTCGCCAATGGGCTCGTCGACACGCCGCATTCCGCGAGGGCCTCTCGAAATGGGGCATCGGGTTCTTCATCTCCTCGCTCGCGGTTATACTGCACATGGCCCTATTCCTGTTCCTCTTTGGCCTGCTCGCGTATTTGTTCGACTTGGATTCTACGATATGCGCGTTTGGTACGGCGTTGACGGCTGGGACGGGGTTGTTTTATGTTGCGGCGACGTTGGCGCCGTTGTGGTTTGGTGATTGTCCGTCTGTGACAGCCGCTGCTGCCGCACATCCGGGCAACGGTTATACGGATTTCCAGTGCTTGGTTCCACATTTGGCACCGCACCGCCAGGTTACTGTACACTACATCTGTCAAGGGGAAGCGCACTAACGACGAAGACAGCGACGATGAAAACGAGTACGAAGACGACAATGGCGAGAAGAAGCATACGAAAAGCTCGTCGCCATCTCAGAGAAACGTCAAACCGCTACCCGCGTACCACCTCGATTCCGTGGTCACCGGAAACGGAGTCGCTTCGTGACGCGCAGATTCTCTCTTGGATGATCGAGCACCTCCCTACGGATGCCGATGTCAGCGTGGCAGTGGACGCCATCGGGTCGCAGGACGTATTCGCCCATGAGAAGGAATTCCCGAACGTGCGCCAGGACGACAACCCGTTGTCCCAGGAGCACGTCGAGCACGCCACCAAGCGACGGCTACGCTCGCTGCTGCTCGTCATGGATGGCTACGGCGGCACGGATTCAGAGAAGGCGAGCCTTGCGCTGGCCCTGCGTTCCTGGATGTTCATTCGCAGTTCCATCGAGCAAAGTACCTGGTGGGAGATGAAATATCTCGAGGACGTTCGACTGTTCGACCTTCATCTCCTATGGTACATGCTGACGGAACGGTTTTGGTCAAAAGCCAATGGACAGGCGCCGGACAGCAAATGGCTGCAACTCGATGCTCTCAAGCTCATGCGGGATTGGCGCGCAACATGGGGTGTCAACGCTCCGGAGCCCTTGCAACCCATTCATTCCGTCACAATGGACCTCCTGTTGTCGGATATTACGTGCGGATCAAAGGCGATAACTGCGTTGGATGGGGAGCTCTTATCATGTTCAGCTGCGGCTACGATCGCTCCGGCGTCGCAGTGGACGACTCGCCGGCTCAAGATCCTGGCACAGATCGTCAGACGGGATCTTTCGGACACGATTCAAAAACACGCCCGAGTCCTCTAAGCTTTCCGACGCCAGGCGTCTCCGCGATGAGTGGGAACGTATCTGTTGCGGAATGGATGATGATCCGTGGTATGTTTCTGCCATGATGATCTGGGGCTTTGCCATAGAGCATGCAGTGGAGTTGTCTGCCACCGCAGAGGTCATCGAATGGTTGGCCTCTGGATACAACCTGTTTATCGAGTACGCAGGTTCCGATGAGCCGCAGGAAGCACCATCTCTGCCGCAGGTTGAGCGATGCCTTCGCTGCTTCTCGTCTTCGACTGTCGTTGGATGGAATGGCAATCTGATCTCCGCCGCCGCCGCCGCCAGACTGCTTGGCAAGGTCAACGGCAATCCATCATACTGGTCGCGCCAGCTGGGGGAGATCACGTTCAGCATCGTTCGGCAGTTGCAGCAGTCCAAGGACCTCGCTCAAAATATCGAGCACCTCGTCAAACTAACCGATTTCGCTACCACGAGCAGTTTCAGATATCGCCTCAAGCGATACCGGACCTTGGATCATCATATCTCCGAGACCTGCATGAATTTGCTTCTTCTCCACCCGCTGAATGCGACGTCCGGCATGGCAACGTCGACCTGGGCAATCATTACGACGTCTGCGACGGTAGATCGAGTTTCAGCTGAGATGAGACGGCTTGCAAGAGCGTTAGCATTTCTCGTGCACGTCACAGCTGCGGAGAGCATACAATGGTCGTCCGAGCCAAGCCCGGCACAAGCCTTTCATGAGCTCGCAGCCAAGACTACGGCGTCAAACTTGTCATGCACGACACCGAATGCTTTGCGGACTTTGCGCGACACGGAAGGCTTCTCTCAGGCGAATGGTGGCAGTACGCGAAAACGCATCTTCTTGCGCTCTCGGACGACGAGTGGAACATGCGTGAGGGACCTCAGGAGGCTCATTTGACACCACACGCGCTGGTAGACGAAATAGAAGCTGCTGGGAGCTGTTGTGCAGATTGCGAGTACCATCTGCCGCGGATCACTGCAGTTCGTCGAGTAAAGTTCTCGACGACTTCCCAAGTTCGTATGCCGGTTGTAGGTAAAGATGTATTGGGATCGGAGCAGGAACTCTACACTCACACGAGCCAGCCGGGAAGCCTTGTAAAACGTATCGCCGAACGGCCGGCCAAGGTGGTTCGCTGGATGCGCAGTGGTCCATCTCAGCAGACTGAATCTGAAACTGCGGAGATGCAAAGCCTCCACAAAACAGGATCGGCCGTTTAATCTTTCGAATGGCATGCCTACGTGTAATCAACCGATTGGAAATTATATGGACCTTTTCCCTTATAACACCAACGCTATTCAAGAGTTGAGGCTGATTGTGTATGCGACAATACATCAGCGGCATCGCAGTCTGTACTGGTCAGTTTCAGTTATTAAACTGGGAGCAGCATCAGCTAACACGCATACTCGCGATCACATGTCTGCCTAACCGAATTATGT
The DNA here is from genome assembly GCA_020744175.1 of Auriculariales sp. MPI-PUGE-AT-0066. Lineage (NCBI taxonomy): Eukaryota > Fungi > Basidiomycota > Agaricomycetes > Auriculariales > Auriculariales sp. MPI-PUGE-AT-0066. Next base: position 10,096 of record JAGTJP010000263.1, on the reverse strand, counting down.
TGCAACGGTAAGTCAAGACAGCATCGGTAATGGTGCATGGAAATGGTGTTCCTGTGCAGGATTTCGGTTTTGAAGGGTGGGTGCGCTGGAGTATCGGCCTAAAGCTGATATCATTGGCTTACTTGACCACGCGGAACTGGTTCCATTAAGACTAAACTAGGTCTGGCAACTAAAGGATATCGGAACGAGAACCCGACTAAACATGCTTCCCTATTTTGCACGTCATATGGGAGCAAATAAATTCCACTCGAAACCCAAATTTAAGCCTTCGTGATCCGTAGCCTATCCTTGCCCGACTAAGGCATCCAATCTCCTCGCGGTCATGCAAGTTCCGATGGTACGACAAATTTGCCGGCACATGAAGATCCGCAGTTTGGTTCATCATTAAAAGCGCATCTCAAAGCCGTGCTTTAGAAATCGCCCATTGATCCGTCAGCATGCTCCTCAGATAGGTCCTCTGCAGTCACAGTCATTATCAAGTCTAGTCATACTCAAATACCGTGCAGCCGAGAATCGAGGCAGGTAGTCTAAACTTTTCCGAATTGTTAAGATGCTCAACGCCGACGCCTGGGACGACAAGCCCGATAGCTGAGACGGCAGGCGTTACGGTCGAACCTATAAACAATTAATACGAGACTCGCGCATGTATAAGCAGCAAATCGTATATCATTGCATAAAAAGGTTTGCTCGTTACATTCTGTCGATCGCGAGACATTTACTGATTTCCTTTAAGCGCGAGCGAATCGGGTGCACCATTCATTCCGTGCACCGTCGCTCACGCATTTCAAATCGCGCTATTGATAAGGTCATTATCATGACTTATATCAATGGGGTAGGGAAATGACGAGAGAATGTGTGATTTATGAGAGTCGGAAGTGGTATGAGAAGCGAAACAACATCGAGGGACGTATGGATAGGTGATGAGAGTGGGAGGAACGGAAGGGAGCCATTGTGCATCGGCGTGACTCCTACCGATCGTCGTTCTCGTACAATGCTAAGTGCCAATTCAACTTTGTGGACGCCGAAAAAATGTGCTTGTTCGCCTCGTGAGACTTGCTTCTCTGCGTAACTATGAGCAAGGAGGTAAACCGCGATTCCACTGGTTAGTGGCCGGCGGTGCAGCAACTCATGAGTTCATTGGCCGTTGCGAAGTTGTGCGCCACAACCTGAGTGTAGCCATTCCCGTGCCCATCTCGTCCGGCGACTGCGTCATATGGCAGTAATATAGTACGGCCGTCTACCCGTTTACGGGCGTGCGAAATACGGTGCATGCAGCCCTCGCTGTAAGTGATAGTCAGTCGTCCCTGAACAGGAGGGAGGGATTGTCCAGCAATAATTCATGTGCTCATCTGGATCTTGGTCTGGACCAAGAGAAGGCTTATTGTTATTCTGGCAAAATCCGCAAGTAGCACATGACACCATCCGGCGTGTTACCGAAGGCACGTCTAGCTTCATTCCGGAAGCTGTTCTGCAAGTCTAGTACTGTAGGCGGAGGTTGGGGGGGGGGAGGAAATACGTGCCGTACTAGGTTCACACCCGATGTCGGTCCAGTGGCAGCTTCCGATTCAGCGACACGTGTTCTTCTCTCGCTCGATCGCTCCTTCATCCACAGACGTCCGTAGAAGTTGATCAGCTGGAAAACCCCGCCGCTGGAATGCCTCGCACTGCTAATGAGTGCACGGACCATATCCCTCTCACGAGACTGCGTGTTGCAGACGGCAATGTGGCACGTATCAGGGCGATGTATCATCAGGCAGTGGCACTAACGGCTTGATTTTTCAATTTCAGGACTCGGCGGATGCAGCTGGGAATGATGCGTGGTCTACTCAGTGGCCAGGAGAAGATCATACTGCAGGCGCTGCTGTCTCGGTTTCGTCCTCGCCATTGATTCACACCTCTCACCGTCCAGAAGCAACAAATGCATCACACAGCGGATATCACCATGGGGTTCATGAGACATCTTTGACGTCGCCCACTACTTCAACATTGCCTACTCTTCAGCCAGATGTCGGTGCAAGACTTCCGAGTGAACAGCATGTTGCGCCCCACCAGAGTGTAGACCTGTATCCACCTCGGGATCCCGCGACGTATACTGAGTTCGACCGAACCTATCCACCTGATCGTCATGGTGAAGAAGCCGGGCCGAGTGCGCGTGTGTGGCGAGTCTATCGCGACCGCGTGATGGAACTCGATGAGAACCTCATCAAAGGGTGGAATTCGACTCTAGATGTCCTACTTATTTTTGTGCGTCCTATTTGAAGCTCATCGCGATATCTAATTGATTCAACAGGCGGGTTTATTTTCTGCTGTTGCGACAGCATTCATCATCGAAGCGTACGAAGATTATTACTCTCTTTCATTACTCCACTGAAGATTTTGCACAGAGCAAAGCAGCTACAGCACGATTATTCGCAGTATACCGCCGTCGGCGTTTTTGCGATTCTTGCCGCTCTCAACAACACTGTCCAAGCTCCCGTTACTCTCCCCAATTTCGATCGCGTCCTGATCACTCCGCGCTCACGCTGGATTAACGGTTTGTGGTTCACAAGTCTGGCTCTTGCCATGATAGATGCACTGCTGGCCATCCTGGTTAAACAATGGCTTGTCGAATACGGATCCAGGGTCCGCGGAACTGCCCCTGACCCTAGACGGTGGGCATGGCGACACTACGCATTCCGTGAAGGCCTGTCCAGATGGGGAGTCGGGGTACTCATCTCCTCTCTGGCTGTATTATTGCACGTGGCGCTATTTTTCTTCCTCTTCGGGCTGATGGCATTTCTTTTCGATTTGGACAGACAATTGTGCGCCATCGGCGTTGCTCTCACAGCTCTAGCAGGTAGTTTCTACCTCGCTGCCACTCTGGCACCCCTGTGGTTCGGCGACTGTCCTTCGATTACGCCGTTGCTAATGCAAGCGCGAGATTTATCTCACTGGCTTTGGGATGTTGCGAAGAGATTGTTTGCGCTGAGGATTACCCCGAACCTCAGCTCACGATTTCCAGCATATCACGGTGACTCCTTAATATCTGGTCGTGAGGGTCTCAGAGATGCGCAGATTCTCTCCTGGATGATAGAGAATTTGGTGACTGACGCCGACGTGAGCGTTGCAGTGGACGCCATTGGATCTCAGGATATTCTCGCTCACCGTGAGGAGTTTTCACAGGTTTCTTATGACGAGAATCCCCTGTCACGGGTGCATGTAGGGCATGCCATAGAGCGACGATTGGGCTTGATGATGGACGTAATGCATGATCGAGGCACTACTCAAGAGCACGCGCAGCTATCCCTCATACTTCGTTCATGGATGTTTATTCGCTGGCCAGTTGACAATGAGACAATCGGACGGATTCTGCCCTTTCACCAGGTCAAGTCATTCGATGTTCACATTCTATCTGAAATGCTTGTTGACAGAGGGCAGTCACGTAGCTCCGGCTGCTCGCCAGACCTGTGTTGGACGCATGCTCCCACTCTTCGTATCCTACGGGAATGGCAGAATTCATGTCACTTAGGCGTCTCGAATTCTGTTCAGGCCATTCAGCCGCTAACGTTTGAACTACTCCTATCGGATATCGCAGCTGGTCTTGAAGCAACATCGGAGAGCCATAGAACATGGTTTGCAACATTTAATGTTGCCACTATTTCTGCAGTCACTCAATTGACAACGATTCGTGGCCGGAGTCTAAAGACCATTGCACACATCGGCAACATGGCTCTTTCGGCGCACTTCGCGGACGATAAGCAGATTCAGAGCATTTGGGATAATATAACTCAAGATAGCAACGATCCGTGGTATGTTTCAGCGATTAATATCTGGGGCTTTGCCATAGCCCATCGAACAGCACTCGAGATTTCCTCTGAGTCCACGACATGGCTTGCAACGGGATATAATCTATTCCTTCACCATGCCTGCACTCGACCACGACTATCACTGCAACAAGTCGAGCGCAGCCTTGGAATGTTCACTTCCTCGAACATACTGCACTCAGAAGTTAAGACCGTCTCTGCGGTTATGGCTGCCAGGATGCTTGGCGGGATGAGACGCGGCGACGAATATTGGTCAGACAAGCTCGGTGGGATCTGTTTCGGCGCGATGATGCACATGCTCCGATTTGATAAAAGGCCGGAAAGAATAGGGAAAATTGCCGAAAGTCTTGTCGACATGGCATGGACGTTGGGGCCGGATCTTGTGGATCGTCTATCCCGATATCCGACCGTACGCGCTCAGATTTACGACACCCCGATAAATGTACTCGTTCCTCGAGTGCATCATGGTCCATCCGGTGTACCTTCTTCAACCTGGGATATTGCAGCACGAGTGTGTACACCAGACCAGCTTTCATTGGCAACAAGGCATCTCGCAACCGAATTAGCTATCATTGCTCAGCTCTTGGCCAATGGTTTCATTAGAAATGAGGAAGATATTGATCCTGCACGCCTTCTATTTGAGCTTGCGGGTGACGACTACGGCATTAGTGTCGCGCTGAATGATACGGAGCACTATGCGGACTTGGCGAAGCATGGGAAGATTATCTCAGACGGGTGGTGGCAGCAGGCAAAAGTGCGCGTCCTCAGTCTTTCCGACAAAGAATGGAATGCGTGTCGATGGAATGTGCAGCATTCTACCCCGCAGGAATTGGTCCACGAAATTGATAGCGCTGGTCCATGCAATCAGTGCGAGAGATATATGCTAGCAATCATTGCTGCTCGTAGTGAGAAGATCGTTAGAATTACTCAGCCTGCATCCGCATCTACCGAAGGCACAGATGGCCCATTAGGAGTTGAGCCAGAAGGTCCGGCGCGGGGACTTTGGTCGCTGGTGCACTGGATGCGCGGCAAATCATCTGAAGGTTGTAGCGGATGGCGTGGCGCTACCGATGCACAGTATTCCCTCTAGCTGAATCCTCTCATGTATGATGCATAAACTAGAGCTTTGTACATAGTAAGGTGCTGCGTAAAACATTATTTGGTGGAAAGAAGTTTTAGCACGGCCGAGAAAGACATGCACATTAATGTTCCTGGTCAAAAGAGCATGTCGTGGGAGATTATCGCCTCCTACACGCGAAACTAGAATATCGGCGCCAGTTAGCCGCACGCGACATTGATCGCCACCCACCAACTGAACCTACGCCCAAATCATGTGCGCGCGGGTCGAAGTTAAACTCATCCAGGTAGACCCGGATACCTACGCCAATATTAGGGGGTCATCTCTCAAGTAACGTGTGACAGAACATTCGAGGCAATGCGAAAGTGTGCAAGAGGCACTTCGCTCAGCAAGTAGGTAACCTGCCGCTGAATAGGGCAGTACGGTTTTCTTCTTCGTAGACGCTCATGTGTTGCTCAAGAAGTCGGAGCTGTACAACTTGTATGCATGGCCAACACGAACTCGAGGGACTGAGAAGGTCCACGATGTTCAATCATTGAGCGTAAGAGTACATACGGCACAACCTGCCGAAATAAAACGGCTAACTAGGTTCATTCATACTGGCACTTCCCTCACACTCGCAGCGACATTTATGCGTAGCGTATTGTCAATATTGTTGTCTTGTAGTACGATAAATGGCATACAGATCCCTTGATTGAACATCAGCTGCCTTCTTAGAGCCTTACGCCTCCATTCGTGCGCGTTTTGCAACCCACGTTCTAGACAGGGCTGGACAAACACATGGACGTCGGCAGCGGGAGCAATCGGATGTCTCCTTGGCAGCTACTACCTCGAGGCTCCAGCGAGAACATGAGACGCCGACCCACCGAAGGCACAGATTGCACGACTACGCCGACATTTTAATTGGCGGTGAAAATGCACAACTTGAGGAACTGGCTCTATCGCCCGCTCGAGGCTCGGTCAAGCTAGGGCAGATTGACACGTTGATACCGTCGGACGCACGCAGCTGGATGACATGCTCTATAGCACGGCTCGCGTGCGCTTCCCACAATCTTCAAGCTCTGTCACTGGTGCTTCGACAGCGGTGGTACGTCGAGCCTGGTGTGCTCGACACGTGTCCGACATGGCCTGTACACTCATTGCGATTTCTGAAAATTTCGAGTCCGTCCAGTGATGAGCCGCTCCGCGAGCTGCTCAGCATGGTGCCACACGTGGAGGTGCTACGTCTGGACGGGAACCTCTTTCCAGCCATTCCTCCTGTTGTTGCCGGGGAGCCGCAGATATTGACGATGCCGTGTTTTAACCTCCTGCCCTACGGCGTATTAGCTTTTCCAACCTGCTCGAGCAACCAGTGCACTGGCTCTTGGTTCAGTCCAGCCTGATGTGGTCTTGTCTCCGTACGCTGTCACTGTGCACCGACTTCACCCGGGTCATCTCATCGATCGTGAACCACCCAGCTGGAAATAATATCGCGCTCATATCATTCACCGGAAAACACACAAACCTCTATTGTGATGCTCAAATCGGTTGTCAATACCGGCCCTCTGCGCGCGAGAGCGACATCTCGCAAGTGCAGGTTCTTACAGCGGCGTGCCCGAACCTGCGGCATTTAGAGCTCCTCGAGCTCCACTGGTACGATTTTGCGGCCCTGCTCACGGAAGTTCATCGACCACTCGTCTCGCTCTCGATCTCATTCCATGACTGCGCAGACACGGAACATCTGGACACCGCTGAGGTGTACAACATGCTTTCCCGTCACCCGCTGCACCAGCTCCGGGTGCTGGCAGCACCCGAGGAAGATCACAAATGTCTCACCGGACCCTGTGGGATTAGGAGGATCAAATTGGTGCCATACGACAAACTCGTCAATGTGTTGAAGCGTTCGGGAAGTTCCGGTTGATCATCCAGGGCGGTGACCCCTTCTAGCTTATGTGCACTTTAGGATGTGTAGAATAACAGTATGCAACGGAAAGGGGCCCGTGGTAGTAAAGGTTCGCGCATATCAACCACTAGATACGAAGATTACAGGCATATTACAGTGAAATACACCAATTTTGACATATTCTCCGGATTTTCCCACGGCACGCGGAGTATAAGAAGACCCATCTTAGCCTCACAATCTGTTTGGTCAGCCACAGTTCAGTGACCCATGTGCAACACATCCGTCAGGAGGCGCCCGTCCGCATACTCAGTGGAGGTGCAAAACTTTAGAGCTCATCTCCTTGGTCCATGCACGGTTTCTTGCGTGTTTATACAAGGACTTTGGGTTTGAGAGGCGGTGTGCTCGCGTATCGACCGAAAGGTAGCATCGCTGGCTCACCTGACCACGCGTGCCAGTTTTCTTCATTACCGAACAGGTCTGGCAACGACAAATATCAAAATAAGAACTGGACTGAAATGTTCTTCCCTCTTTTTGCACGTAATTTGGGAGCGAGTAGATTCCGCTCGAACCCCAAATCTGCGTCTTCGCCGTCCTGGGTCCATTCTCCCCCCATTGCGGCGCCTCGGCATTCGATTTTTTCTTGCGGTTAAGAAATTTGGTTGGTATGACGAATTTGCCGGCACGTGAAGATCCGCATTTGGCCAGCTATAAAAGCTCGGCGCAGCGCCGTGTGGTGTTGACTTCCTCTTCTGCACAGATCGCCCATCGATCCGTCAGCATGATCCCGAGATACGTCCCCTGCGGTCACAGTTATGCTCAGGTCTAGTCATAATCTGACAGCATACAGCCGAGAATCGAGGCAGGCGGTTTATTCTCGAGATTGTCAAGATGCTGACAGCCCACGCCTGAGACGGCAAGCTCGATAGCTGAGCCGGCAGGCAATAGGCGAGCCCGTAAACAAAGAATACGTGACTCGCCGCATGTCTAAGCAGCAATATCGTATATCATTGCACGAAAAGGTTCGTTTGTTACATTCGGTCGGTTGCAAGACATTTTCTGATCTCCTTTAAGCGCGAGCGAATCTGGTGCACCATTCATTCCGTGCACCTTCGCTCACGCGTTGTGAAACGCGCTGTTGATGTGGTCAGTCTAACGGTACAATATCGACGTGGTTTGTATTGACCAACCTAATACCTTTAGGCTGCGTGGCGTTTCGTTTTTTTTGTTTACGTTGTCGCCCCTGCCGAGACGAGTGAAATTGCCGTTGGCGTCCGGAAATTCCTGCATGAAACTTTGCGCAATGGGAGGTACGACGGGGTCAGGTCCTAAAAGTTGACTGCATCAGCAGAGCGCCCACAAACGAGATGAAGCTGCTTACTCGTTTACGAGATTGCCGTTCCTCATGGTACCAAGCCTTGACATCATCCTTAGTACTGCATGGATTGTGACAATGTCGCATCGAATTAGTCGCGGTCCAACAAGTAAATATGACATGCACCATCCAAACAGTTGGTCAAGCGAGTCGTTTCAATTGGCACTAGTCGTCGTTGGGGTCCTGATCCGTTAAAGGACACCCGCAAGATCGCTTCTCCTGCTCGGCAGTGAACTTTGATTCTTTATTCGCACCCGCCCAATTGGCCGCAGAGGCGAACCTGTTTGTTGACCCGCTCGGCGACACAACCGAAAGCGTGGCTGTCGATTCAGTGCCTGCGACAAGACATGAGCCAGTCCCACTATAACTTTGACCGCATCTGCTTGTTCACCGAGGGGGAACAATCCGGACAGGGACAGCCACGCGCAGATTCCGCGGCAGCTGGCGTGGCAGCCTATAAGGAACGATGTCAATCAGCTTGCTCGAACCATGTGGAAGCATATGACAAACTCTTGGCTCTGGGAACGATGACTGATTTGGTCCAGCTGCTGATTCTCCCACCAGGCTCACAGGTCCATCCGCGGTGGATGGCGCAGGCCCAAGTGCGTTGATAGATACCAGCTCTGGACGGGCGAGGTAATTGACCTTGGCGCCGATGGCTTCGGATGAGGCGAATCGACATGTTCTCCCTCTGAGGAGATCGGGCTGGACGGGCCATACGAGGCTCCACCGGAGTGTGAATAGCAATCCCCACGAGCGATGCGCTGCTGCGGGCTGCTTGGCGCTCTTTCCTCGCTTACTGCCCGCAATTGGGCGCATTATGTGCACCAACTGCAGGGTTCACCGCGCCCGATGACAAATGAGAGCCCTGGCACGCGATCCACTGAATCAGCACGAGCACCACAAATGAAGCAATCTGAACACGGACAGTGTTTGTTTCCATCGTGGGAGCTGCTCAGTAGTGTGTGCGTCGATTTATCTTCACCGGTCCTTGAAGATTGGCCCTCCAGTCGGGCATACTTTGAAGTTGTGTGGCCCGGGACCTCGGACTCTGTGCTCAGCCAACGCTTTGTTCCGACGTGCGGCGCAACAACAGAAGATGCGGCAGGCATCAGCCCCTATGAAATGAGACGGCGATGTTGAGACAAGGATGCTCATACGCGCCGGTCAGAAGCATGGAGCTTCCACTCACCTCGCCTTGGAAGTCGCCTATGGTCGAGGGTGGTTCCACGGTCATCGCAGAAGTGTAGTGTGGTATGTTGCACGATGGCAAGCAGTCATCATACTGGAGTATGGTGGCACAGAGGCAGAAGGATTCCACTGGGGAAATGGCGCAGGTTGCGGATAGTACTGAGGGAATTGCCTTGGCGCCGGTGTCCCATACGGCTGAAAGATGACAGACCTCCTGGTCAGCGATCGCTGTAGCCGATAATGAACATCGCAGCCGCTTACGTTGTCTGCTCGATACACCCGAGCTTTGCATATACCACGGGTCTGGGAGATAGCTAGGGTTCTGTGGCGGCGCATTGCACGCGAACGGTGCGATCGAGGGTGCACCAATCGCGGGCAGACTGTTCGATTGTCCTGAGACGCCGTATCGTCAGTCTTGACATTTAGTACGCTCAGAGGGATCATAATCACTTGAAAGGGATACAATGGAGCCGGTTTGTGTGGTTGTTGGCGGGCACAAGCCCGGTCCCAGCGCCGACCAAGTTGGCCGGCGCCAGCGTGTCGAGCGTTATACCTCGTCTGGAGCCGGTGTTGGCAGTCCCATAGCCGCGTAATCAATTTCACCTGTGGCCTAAGTGCAGGGAAAGCGAGTCAGCGAGGTCAAAGTCCGATGAGACGACCCCCACGTTCTTGGGCCTAGGCACCAATCCGATGGCACCGATGCACCTTGCAACGCATTAGAGCCTTCACGATCGTCAAGCCACATGAGATGCTCCATTCTGGGTGGCACT